>OZ020305.1:14325518-14524525 GCA_963971305.1 Arcuatula senhousia
TTATTGATACGTACAATAACGTTTTCAGATTTTTAGTGGAAAAGACCTTATTATAATTAACAACTGCGGTTTATTGCTTAACATAAATCAATAGAATTCTTCGACAGCAATAAGTTAAACTATATCCCATTTACAAGAGTATACTTGCTTTGTTTGGTCCTGTACAAAATATCTGACTTGATTTACACTCGGAATCTACCGACATCTAGTTTATTTATCCTGCTTTCCAGACGCTGCATTTTGTGCAGTTATCTCTCAACAAGCATCCTGAGAATATTGCAAAACAGTACATAATTCCCTACCAGCCCCATATTTTGATGTTCAAATGTTTTTTATTCTGATAATTTGGACATAAAATTAAATCATAAACCTGACCTGTAACTCATCATAGTAGACTTACATATCAACATTTAGTTCATGATCTACAAGTGTTCAGAATAAACGTGCAGACCACTGAAAATTTAGTTATTTATTTAAAGTTCAAAGTGCAAAACTCGACAAAAATTTGCAGTAATCCTGCATTGTAAGTCATGATGGTAGACTCGTAGATTTTATTAGCGTTTAAAAAAGGACAGAGAACAGAGGGGTGAAAGACATACAGGTAAACAGGCAGTGTGTGAACATTATATCTTCTTTGGCTTTCGTCGGTAGGGAGAAACAAACATACAAACCAGTAACTTTTTTAGTTTGACAGCGTATTTTGACGATTTTACACTATATAGTTGATATAGTGTGCATTTCATTTTTTTAAGAAATAATTTGTTTAGGTTCCATGCCATGAACGTTTGCTAATACCACATTCTTACAGCTGCAGCCAAATACTTTCTGCAACAATTATCATTGAAAAAAAACACATTTAGATGAAAAATAGTGAAAAAGTTACTGATAAAAAGGGAAGGTATTATAGCAAGTCCACTTCATGTGAAAAGGTAGACTCATATTATAATCTGATCATTCTTGAACTATACTGAAATTAAATGTACGACATTGTGACATTTATTTTCGTTTTATGTAGAACATAAATTAGTGTCACTTTATCTATCTATATATTTATATATCTGGTAAGATACCTGAAAATGGTTGCTAGTATCATTTATCAGACATTTAGCTTTATATGCGTGAATTTTACCGGAAGTCTCAGTCATATCTTGACCAGGGACATGATATGCCATATTCAGACCTCGCGTGCTTATAATAGAAAAACTGACATTTTAAACTTTTTAGTGTGTAACAGATAAGGGGTGGTTTTCTATATCATGTTAAGGTCTATGATTAAAATGTTGTTATCAAAAGATCATTACGCATCGACCTAATGCGGAAGTCTTGGGCTGATACAGACCTGGTATGAAAACCCTGTGTGTATCTATCAAATATTTACAAAATTTGAAATATAGATATATATTCAGATTAGATTTAAGGTCTAAGTATTTGCTAACATGAAATACCTATGTCCTATTTTAATAAATTTCAATTAACAATTGACTGATTTGCCTGTAAAAAAATAAAGCTTCCATGCATACATCAATAGATGATAGAAAAAAAAACATTTAAAGGTAATCTTATTTAGCTCACCTTACCCGACGAGTCATCACCCACCGTCATTACCATCACTTGCATTTGGCGTCCGTCGTCCGTCCGTTTTTCAAACGTTAACTCCTCTGACACCACAAGTCCAATTGCAACCAAACTGGATTTTTGAACAGAAAAAAAAATATGGCCGCCATGTCTAAAAAAGAACATAGAGGAATTGCAGTGTTTTGCAAATAACTCAAAAACGGTAAACATATATCAAAATTCTTACAAAGGGTAAAAGTTTTCTGCACCTCAAGATCTACCTGCCCTGAAATTTTAAAGACGTTCCAAAGACCTACATGTATTTAGGAGTTTTGTCCTTTTTTTCTGATTATTTTTGCAAATTTTGCATTTGTTAAGCTCAAATCTAGGGAACTATAAAAAAAATTTCAAAAATATAAATTGTTACTTGTTAGGAACATAACATCTGTAACAGGGTCGAAGTTTTAGGTGGTGTAGTGATTAACGATCATTAACGCGTCGGGCTACTAACGCTACTAACACCGTTAGGGGTTAGAATTTCATGACGCGATTTTCCGACACTCTCTTGGCAACATTTGCAAGGATGGTCTCAAGAAACGATGCTAGTCATTCGGAAGGGACGAAAAAAGGTTGCCCGTGTATGGGAAGAGCAATACCCTTTGCACGTTAAAGACCCCTTTGTAGAGTTCGATAAGAGTAGATTTAATCGGGGCCGTTTACAAACTGGCCACCCTCGTAATCTTCAAAGTGGTGACAGATTTATAGAACCATTTAGCTTGTTTCCCAGTTCAGGATAAATGAATATGTTTAAACTAAATAAAGTTGTAGGCTCATTGCTTTTAGGAGTTATTCCTCTTAGAACGTCAAATGTGACCATGTACAGCCTTTATTCACTGTATACAAATTATGTACTCCTCTAATCCATAAGTGTAATTGTAGTTAAACTTGGCATACTTTTTAATTCGCATGTGTGGTAGAAAACTATCGTTCGAAATACAAATGCCAAAATGGATGTAAAACAGGTAATTTGTTTATGATGTATGTGCATATTTCAAGGTGTAACCTCTCATCAGCAGCATTTGAATCAAACATTAGAAGGGAAACCCCAAAAGTATTGAACAACGAAAAGTACTCGAAACCAAAAAAGTTCAAACAAGGAAGCAAAATCCAGTACCTAGGATTTAGTTTTGTTAATAAACATGGCTGCTTTTTCTTGAAATAGAACTAAGAGGTAAATATTAGTTTTTTTTGCAAATAACAAAAAAAAAAATGGTGACAGATATCAACATTCTGATGGCAATTAAAAGTGTTCCGCACCTAAAGATCTACCTGTCCTGTAAAATTGGAAGAACCAAAACCACCCATGTAGGAGTTGTTGCCTTTTTTCTACATTTTTTGTCCATTTTATAACCTTACCCATTGTTAAAGTTACAGAAAAACTTTAAATTACAATATTGCTAAGTAAGTTTAGCCCTACAAAAATTCAATAATGATGGAAGTTTTTTATTGATCTCTGATAGAAGGTCTGGTCCCTTAAATGTTTAAATAACCTTTTTATGCCTTATAGCTGACAAACTGAAGAAAAAAAACCCAGCTCTTGATTGCTAAATGTTCAATTAATTGAACTCGGTAATCGGTGTTGTCAGATGACCCCTTATGAAACTTTAGTCCTTTTATGTCAAACAAAGACATTGGAGTCAAGTGAGCGATTTAAATGAATATTTATTTTTGGTGTGATTTTTTTTCTAATAGTTAGGGTTGTTGGAGATTGCATATACCCGTACTGTTAGTTTTTCTGAATAAGTGACTGGAAACGAAACAAAAAGAAAAGTACTATAAAAAAGACTCCTTTTTCAATTTGATTTTCAAAATTACAAATACCAAAACGCGGGTATAAACAGTTAAAATAAGATATGCTATATATCGATATTTCAAGGAGTAACCTTTCATCAGTATCATTTAAATCAAAACATTGGATGGTCAAATTCCAAAACTGTTGAAAACGAAAAGTACTCAAAACAAAAACGTTCGAACAAGGAAGCCAAATCTAGCATCGAGGATATCGACCATGTGCATTACAAGGAAAGAAACCTGGTGTTTTAAACAATTTTGAATTCAAAATTGGAAATTTCAGCGACAAAAATATCAAAAATGTAATGGTAAATCGTGTCAGACAGGTTTGACGACAAATACATTAAAATCAGATTAGACCATTTACCTTAACTTTAACCACCCGAAGAGTATGTATCCTCTGGTTCCCCATCATACTAGGAAACAGTACTGAAAATATCGTCTGAAATTACAAGACTTGCGGGAAAAAAAACCGTCATTTCATTCGGGATTATGCTAAAACTGCAATATTTTGCAGAGAAGATATGCAAGCGTCCTACACAGATAAAATGGTATTCAAATAATTGCCGTTTTTATATAAATTATTATTCTTTAAAAATATTGAAATTATAAATAAGGGTCCAAAGAAAACCAGAAAACTCTTACTAAACCGTCGAGAAGTAGACTGGATCGAAAACGATGCAAAGTTATTAAAAAACTGGTACAATAAAATCGGAGAATAACAAAACAGTCGGGCGATAAGGTGTTAATACTGGCAGAATCTTTCCACAAAGGCATTTTCAAACACTTTAGGAGGGCGTACATCATTGAAATATATAAAGTTAAACAAGGCCGGAGATGAACACGACGGGCCTGATAAAATGAACATGAAATGACGTGAAAAAAAAATACATACAGGTTTTTACTATATAACTCATTCAATTTACTTATTATCAAATATAGAAGTCAAAAGTCAAAGGTCAAAAGTGAAAGCGAAGCAAAGTAAAAGTGAGGAGCTACGGCAATTCAGATGCTCCATATTGCCATTTCGAGAATTTATCTCATCTTCAATGAAGCTAGGATCTAAAGTGTCTGAATTTTAATAACAAATCAATGACTTACGCCCTCCTTTGATGGACAATGTGCATCTCGGTCGTGCGACTTTTGATTTTTCCAGCCGCCAAATCTGGCTTCCGCACAACTAGCTCAAGTGATCGTGTGGAAGCCCACAGATGCGACTGGATTAAAAATCAATAAACTGCTTGAAGTGCTTGAAAATTCGATTGTGGAAAGATTCTTCCAGGATAAACACCTTATCGCCCGACTGTTTTGTTATTGTCCAATTTTATCGTACCAGTTTTTTTAATACATGTAACTTTGCATCGTTTTCAATCCAGTCTGCTTCTTGACGGTTTAGTAAGTTGTATAAAAATAACCATAGAATCCACCCATCAAAGGAATGGAAACCATGTCTCTGACCCGACATTGCGTACTGTTCATTTTAATGCAATGTTTCGTCCGTATTTAAGACCCCAGTTTATTGATTTTCATCCCAGTCGCATCTGTTGGCTTCCACACGATCACTTGAGCTATTCATGCGGAAGCCAGATTTGGTAGCTGGAAAAATCAAAACTCGCACGAGCGAGATGCTCATTGTCCATCAGAGGAGGGCGTACGTCATTAATTTGTTATTCAAAATTTAATTTGGACTTCAGACACTTTAGATCCTAGCTTCACTGAAGATGAGATAAATTCTCGAAAAGGCCATATTGAGCATCTGAATTGCCGTAGCTCCTCACGTTTTCTTTGCTTTGCTTTCGCTTTCGACTTTTGACTTTTGACTTCTATATTTGATTTCGCTTTATTTGCTTTCGACTTTTGACTTTTGACTTCTATATTTGATAATATGTAATAAGTAAATTGAATGATTTATATAGTAAAAACCTGTATGTATTTTTTCCAAGTCATTTCATGTTCATTTTAGCATGCCCATCGTGTTCATCTCCGGTCTTGTTTAACCTTATATACCGTGTAAGGGGTTATTTTCGCGGTGATTTAATTTTCGCTTTATTCGCGACCAACAATGGGACGCGAAAATTAAAACTCGCGAAATATTAATTGCCTATACAAAGTGTTATAATATATTCTAAACCGCGAAATATATATTACGCGTAAATAAAATCATCCCCTATTTCAACCAAATTGCGAAGTTTTCCACCCGCGAAAAAAAAACACTTATACGGTATTTCAATGATGTACGGCCCTCTTTAAGTGCTTGAAAATTCCTTTGTTGATAGGTTCTCTCAGTATTAACACCTTATCTCCCAACTGTTTTGTTATTCTCCGATTTTATTGACATTATAAATACCTACACTGTGACCTGTTGAATTGTTTTACAAACTTCATAGATCTGAGTGGCCGATATGGTAGTGAGTAACCTTTAGTGTCGGTCAAATCCAGTAAGGCCGACACCACTAAACCTCTTTGTCAAATGAACATCTGCTATCATCTGATAGAAAACATCCCGTATTTGTCTGCAAGCATATGATGTCTTCCGTAAAACTTGTGTGACAACAACTTGGGAGCAATTTTATCCCTGGATGACCACCTTGCCTGTCAGCCGTGACGCGTTATCACAGTCATACTACTCCCTACAAGCCCTTGTATAACGAATGAGTTGTCGTAAAAATCATTGGCTAGAGTGGACGGAATGTAGCTACACAAAAAGAGAAATTTGATGATTTAGTTGTTAAGAAATTTAATGTAAAGACGAGTTTTGTCAATAATGAAAAATAATTTGTCATGATACATTTATTGATATATATTTCTTTCTTTGCGGAAACAAATTTCTGATCAGGACGGAAAAACATGGCCTATTTTCATGTCGGTATCTGATATTTGTTATACACCACCAGGAACAAAAACATATGTTTCGGTCACATGTTTTGATATATACATATGCATATATTTAAATTATAACTTATTTACATTCCCATAACAAGAATAAATAAATATTACGTTTAGCGATATCCCTAAATACTACAAAACTACTCGTGATTGGTTAAATTAGATAACAAATCTATACATAAGTTAAAATATATTGTACTGCAATCAGAAACCGCTGTTTTTGTACATTTAATTTTCTTGGAACTAGGAAAATTAAGTATATGTATATGCCTATAGATTCTTTATTAAGACATTTGCTCATCTGGACAAGAGAAACGTTCCTTTTTCGAAAAAAAAAATACAAAAACCTAATTAAAGAAAGTTGTTTAAATTATCCGACAAGGAAAAAAGAGCTTTTGGGTTGACCCTTATTTTAAGCATCACTTTTCTGAATAGTCTGTGACCTGAAAATGTTTGAACGTATATAACCTGTGAAATTCATGGTATATAATTGATATTAAAACCTGAATACTTATAATAATGGGATAACATGTGTTAAGATGCACGTAAAATATTTATTTTTGTGTTGGTCATCAAGTATCGTTTCCATCCCCATATCTCTCCCCTTTTTCAGGTAGTCTTCAACTTTAACCGTTCCTTTGTTTTCAACACCTTCTCCCGATGATTCAATTTTTTATCGTTGAATGTTCATTTCATCATTTCCTTTATGTCGATCGCCAATATATAACCCATATTGTGCTGGTAAGAGATAAAACCAACTAAGTCACCTACTATTATTCTACCACTGTTAGCTCATTTAACCGTTCCTGTATTGTTTTTATTTTCATTTTGCCTAACGTAAAATGAAAGGAAATGTCAAAGGGTATTTTCCTGCAATATTTTTGACATATTCATTTTCGATGCTTTCATGATTTTGATTATACGTATTGAAGTTATTGTACCTGCTCCGTTTTTGTCTGTATTTTTGCCCCGTGTTTCATGTTAAATGGCACATTTCTCGTGCGTGATCATCCTTTTGCCTTAAAATCTGAAATGTGTTGAAATGAATTTATATAATCATGCATTTTGAATATCAAACTGATTGACTTTCACAATTATTCAAATTCATTTTTGTGTGTTTCGTGATTCCATGGTCATTTTATCATCTCCTTTATGTTCATCGCTTGTGTTGCTAGGGGTTGAACATCAACTTACTCACTCACTAAAGCATTATTGCACTACTGTTTGCTCATTCACCCGAACTGGTTTTTTTTTTTCGATTTTGTGCAACATAAAAAAATTAAACATAAACAAAAGTGAAATAAAATTCATCCCATATAGTCTCATTTTGATTTCATTTTATCATCTCCTCAATGTTAATTGACCATATATAACCCATTCAATTTTGACTTACATAACACTTAAGCATATAAAATAAGTGAAATAAACAAAACTAGAATAAAAAAAATAAAGTTAATTTGGTTGTACAATTTTTGTAATAAACATGTTTTTAGAATGTGTAATAGCTTATAAACTCCGGAACAGAATCGCTTACTTTTTACAAAAATCGACAATTTGTAAGAAAAAAAAATATAATTTTAAATTCAAATTTAAGAACAAAACACCATTTGTATAAGCCATATAACAAATGTTTTCACTTTCTGTGGTTACTGATGATATGTGGTTCAAAGAATTCAGTCTCTAAATTTAGTATTTGAAAAATGAGTTTAAGTTATCAAAAACTGTCAAAAAATCAAAATGATTGACTTTCATTATTATTAAAATTCATTTTGCCGTGTTTCGTGATGCTATGTTCAGTTTATCATGTCCTTAATTTTCATCCCTTCAGCTGTATGTTTATTGTTTGTGCTGCTACTTGGTAAACACCAACTACAATGTAACTCACTCACTATAACATTATCGTGATACTGTTTGCTCATTCACCCGTACTGTTTATTTTTTGATTGTGGCTAACATAAAAAATGAAACATTAAAAAAGTGAAATAAAATTCACTTCAATGTAATCTCATTAGCATTACATTTTATCATCTCCTTAATGTTCATAAAATAAGATAAATTAAAACTTAGTTAATTTGGTTGTACAATGTTTGGATCTTCCCGTCATCAACAATTTGTATAAACATGTTTTGAGCATATGTGACAGCTCCGAAACAGACACGGTCTTCGGAATCGGTTATTTTCACAAAAATTGACAACTTCTAAGAGAAAAAAATAATGTTTTTTAAGTCAAATCCCGATTTAGGAAGAAAAAAAAACAGCATTTGTATAAGTCATATAACATTTTTTTTTCATTTTCTATATTTGTTCTATGGTTACTGGGGATATGCGGCTCAAAGAATTCAGTCTCTTAATTTAGTATTATAAATGTTTTGAAATTGTTAAAATCATGCGATTTTTCTATTCGTATGTGTATGTTGGTGTGTCTATCTTAATTGACTTGCGTTTTTCACAACTTTGGGAACTTATTTTACATTTTCTTATTAATGTTTAACTAGTCTTGCTATGTATGGCGTATGGATGAACTAGCTAACATTAGCTAGACTGCATTAAGCTTATTGGCAATTAAATTATAAAGGGAATATGATCGGCGATTTTGCTACAATTTATTAAGTATTTTATGTGTCGTTTAAGTCGTACATAGACTAGAAAAAAGGTCAAATGTTTTACATTTTATTCGAATGTAAACATGAACTTAAAAGAGCGTTAAGATTCATGTATACGTTTACCTCAAAATGGTTTAAATTTAGATCGATTATTAAGCATAATATGTAAAGCATAGACTGCACATACAATTAAAAAAAGCCGTAACGAACCTCGATAAATTAATGTCTTATATTATTTTATGATTAAGTCCATTATTTTTTGGTTTTGCTTTTTACTGTTTTTTTAGCAAAGCCGATTTTAGGTTAATATAATTAACATCCTTGCACTTGGCCTAAAAAATATGGAACATATTTATACATAATTATAATTCAACCAAAAGTGTTCACCATAATGTCAGTTAAGAAGTACAGTAGGGGTATTTTGTCCTTATTCAAAATACAATTTGAACACAAGAAAACTGTACATAAAAACTGTGCTATCTTCAACAAAATTAATGTGGAAATCATAAGGTGTGTTCATATCTAGGTCCTACTGCACTTTATTTTTCCTGCTGATATGCCTTTTGAGCTGTACATATACTGATATATCAAAACTTTTCAAACTATCCTGATGAACTTTAAAAACCTTATGTTAAGTCGGGACGCTTTGATCGCAGAGCGACTGAGATTTTCGCCGCATGTGGTTGAATATGGTGTCATAAAGAATGCTGGTTATACAAAACATGTAATATGCATAACGTGACCACAAACCATTGGCAAAATATCACGTTCTTTTGCAGATAACGGGTACTTTTTAACAGACATAAGAATAATCATGTTATTACATAAAAACAGCGATTATGAGCCGCCGTAGATGGCTTAATTTTTTCGACCACTATCCATGATGTTTTCTTTTTATTTGGTAGTGTATTTGACTTTTTTATTTTTATTTCTTAGAAGTCCAAATGTCCCGTTGGTATTTTTTGATTGCTTTTTTAGTTCGATATTTTAAAGCATTCAAAGCTGAAATTGTAACAAAATATACAAACTAATTTTTTTTTCTATTTTCAGATGCTGAAATTAATGGTTTTCAAGAACTTTATAAACTTTAAGAACCGACGTACAATAAGATTTGACAATAAAATGCCAAATATTTTCATAGGAGGAAATTCAACAGGAAAAACCAGCGTAATTGAGTTGATAAGACGATGCATGTCATCTGGCAAAAATGCAACAAGGTCGTCAATCTATAATAAAGAAGAGAATGCTTATGTTTTCTGTACTTTTCAATTACATGATAATACACTTGAAACATACCAACCACATACAACCATTTGTTCAGGAGTGATTCAAGCCATCGAGTCTCAACTTGTTAAGATTTTGTGGATTGATTGTACTTATCGTACTTCATATTGATGGTGACGAAAACTGGAAGATCGGAAAGATAAAAATCTTCTTTGCTAACACAAAGATTGGAAATGACGAGACAAAAATATCTACAATAATGAGAAAGATCACGGAGGATGATACTGATGGAACAGAAGGTAGCTTCGAACCGGAAAAAAAGAAAAAAGATAGTACACTGAAAACAGAGGAAGAGCTAAAAGAAGTACAGTTGATTATTGATTACCTGATCAAAGATAACAATCTTGGGGAAATTGCAGTGGAACCGGAACAATCTGTAAGAGAAGCATTTCAGAGTGCTTGTAGAGAGATTATAGATACACAGTTAGAACTTAAAGTATTCAAGACATTAATGACCAAAATTGTTGCAGTTACAGAGGATATAGATACAGAGTTCGACGTAAAAATATTCAATGCGTTAGAGAAAGCATTTGTTCAAACGTTTCCTCTTCGATCAATTGGTGCCTGCCAATGGAGTCGAAGCGAAAAACTCGCACCACAATTTCAAGACGAAAACTACAAAGCTGCAACAGACCGCGCAGAAATCCTTACTGCCTTGGAGTTTTGCTCCGAATCAAAGACAAACGATGAAGTTGATAAAAAAACGGCTGACGAACTTTTCAATTTTATTACCTCTCCTTCCAAATTCGTCTTCGAATTGAAATGCAAAAAAATCGAAGTAAAAGATTTGAAGTCGTCTGACAAAGTCTTTCCTCTGTTGAAAACACCTGAAGGTGTTATAGAAGCACGCCAGTTTTCCTTGTTGATGGCTTTAAAGAATGTTAAAACCATTTGTTTAGAGGAACCCGATCGTGGAATGCATCCTCAATATATAGAGAGCATGAGAGAGGTGCTCATCCAATATTGCGATAGAAAATGTGTTATACTAGTAACACATAGTCCATATCTAATAAACACTCGCACTGCCGAGAACACCTATGTATTCTTTCAATTACCAGAGGAAGAACAAAAAACACCCTGCGGTTTTCAATCCATAAGAGGCCTTAACCGGCACATGACGGACCTCGAGGAAATGAAAAAGGTCGCTTTTGCATCAAAAGTTCTTTTTGTTGAAGGAAAAACAGACAAGATTGTTATGGAAGGCATATACGAATATTTAAGTAGAGACAAAGACTACCGTACGGTTAGCAACATCATCAGTAGGCAGATAGTTATACAGGGTCAGTGTACCAAACCTAACTATCTTACAGATTTATGCAACGGAATAAATTTGGATGCTGTGTGGTTAATAGATTTTGACGCCTATGTAGCGGTTCAAGACAATAAAATTGCCAAAAAACGGAATCAACATTCCATGATTGTTCAATGTGAAGGGAAAGTCAAAAATGATTTTCTAAAAGAAGACTTCAAAACATTTCGCGATGCCCTTAAAAGGCAAAATGAATTCATATGGAAAGTCGGTGATTTAGAAGATGTCATTATAAATGATTTATCGAGCGAACAGATTGAGGAATTATTTAAGGTTGTTCCAGCAAATAAAGACTCAAAGAAAATAATGAAGAATAAGCTAAAGAACATTAATAGAGAATCACTTGAAAAGTTGAGCATATATCTGATGGAATCAACAGCAGCAGAAAAAGAAATGTGTTCGTTTGTCGACTTTTTAAATACAAAATAACCGGAAAAAGTAAAAAGACAGCTTAAACAACAGTTACGGTAACACAAAACCGAATGCATGTACAAAGCAATGTGATTTATTTTATTGTATTGTTCTATGCTCTTCATATTCATATTGTGCTCGGTATTTTCATCATTTAGGATAAAACGCCAATAGTGCCAGGCGTAAGAAAATGTATTGCCTGAAACTATGTTGTAATTTGTAGCTTCATTTTATTATTGACAAATGTATTCTTTTGCTTTATATAAAGATGTCTGGCAAATTATTATAACAATCCATCCATAAATTGATGTATTTATTTTTTCAATTTATTCTAAAAAAAAACATGATCTTTTCTTTTCATGAAATGTTCAATGTATTTCTTTCTAAAACAAATGAAAATATTCCAAGCGATACAATTTTAGTGCTAAATGTAAAATTTTCCGGTTTAAAATAAATGTAATGATATCTATTTTTTTTTTCAATTTAGTCCAAGGCTTCTCCGTAATAATACGCAATACCCGGTAAGATCAAAGACAGCCTCTCAAAATGTCATGTTTGCACGGTGCGATATTTGAACAAAATTTTGCATACTATGCCCGTTTAAGATGAATAGTAGTGTTTTGTTGTTGTTTTATGCTTTCAAAATGAACATTACTGCATAGAAAAGAGAAAGTTGTAGCTTGCTTAAAAATGTTCTTCAAATTACCCATTCGGCAAAAGAAGTCAGATGACCCTTATAAAAATTATGGCCAAAATTGTAGTTTTTTTTCGGTTTTGCTTACATTGCGAGGTTTTTGCATAAGTTATTGGATGAGACCAGCTTACTTTTTAATTATTTTCACAAGGGGAGCGCAGCAGATCGAAAAAAACAGACAAAAATATCAAGAGTTTACAGTTTTTCGCCTCATATGCCCTTGTCTTAAAATATGCATATAATTATTTTCACATTTTACAAGTCATTGTACTTAGTTGAGCGATTCAGGCTCCCAGAAGCCTCATATTTTGTATTGTTTTATTGTAATCTATTCTTTAAATATTTATCGGTGCTTGGTGTTCTTAATTTTTTGGCCTCTAATGAGTCCTAATAGACAAAACGCCTGTATATATAGATGTTTTTGTCTCCTGCCACAACGCATCAGTCTGTACGTGTGTCTGTTACACTCTTTCCGTATCATTCTTTTAAGTCGTAGGCTATAGATATTTGGTACACAGTTTCAGATAGAGGTCACATATGGTGAAAAGTGTTTTCTGGTCTCTCACATACTAGTATTTACTTCGTTTTAATCGAATAGACTTTGAATTTTTGCCGCTCTACAGAAGACCAAATAGTTCAATTCTTGTTGAGTTTTATTTTTCTGCTGTTTTGCATTCATTACTGTGTGGGTTGCTTGCCACTGATGAGTCCTAAATACCGAAAAGCGCATCAGGCATAGCAAAATTGTATGCATGGAAATACGGACTATGATGGGGTCAGTACGGGATATAACTTACACAAACAAGAAGTAAATTTATAAAAAAACACAATGGAGGACAATCAGCCATCAACATCAATATTAAAAAAAAATACATAAGATTCAATTCCAATCTCAAAACTATCAGCGAAAAACTCACTTCTGGACATTGAGCAATTCACAAAGAGAGGAGAGGGACAAATATGTCAATTTTGTTTGTACTTGTCGTTTTGATGTTTTCTGTTTCTTGTTAAAAAAGGGGGTCTATCTGTGCCTATTTCAGTGCTGGATTTGAATTATATGCATTTAACAGACCATGGGCAAATTGAAGAACAACAAGCAGCGCCTACTGGACTCGTTGAGTGCTTCTGGCGGTTGTCCATTGTGGTTTTGCTGAATTACCGCTTGATGGTAGGCTGTGTTGCGTACACTAATTTGAAATCTCGTTATTTTCTATTGTATTCTTTATTTAGTAAATTTCTAAGACAATTTACCATCCCAATTTACCATTGATTTTTTAATTTGTAGGCTGTATAATCAACATCTGTAATAAACATTAAAACCAGGTATCGTACAAAGCAAAATACATGCTGCTTCTGAGTAAAGAAATAACTAACTGATCCAATGTCTCCCATCCAACCTTCATACATGAGCGTATCATTTCCTGCTTATTTTATCATTCCTTTCGTGTATGTTGCCCTCATATAACAAATTTAGTGTTGCTAGCGCGTCAAAACCAAATCAATCATTCACCCTGGTTAAGTAAAGTTTTAGTGACAGGTTTATAAGCCATGTACGCTATCAAGTGTCGTTTAAACGTATTAATTGACTCATTATCGCCACGGTGGTGATGGTTTCTCAAACCAGTCAATGTAGAGGACCGATTGAAGATCAGTTGCTTTTTGAACTATTTGTTACAGTCCCTGTATAGTAAAAGCTTCCCAATCTATGGTATATGGGGGTGGGGATAGGGATGGTGAATAGTATATGGTATATGGGAAATGGTATCGTGTATGGGGATTGGGATAGCAAAATATGAACGCTAAATGGGGAATGGGATGGTAATTGGTATCTCGAATTTACTTGGTCCATTGAATGGTAAATAGGGAATGTGGATGGTAAAAGGAATTACGAATTTGATTGGTCCATTGAATGGTAAATAGGGAATGGGGATGGTAAAAGGAATTACGAATTTGATTGGTCCGTATTTTTAAAGAGTAAATTTAGATTGTTAATGATAATATAAATTTAATTTAAACTCTCAATATTTAAAAAAAAACATTATTTTATTTCATCTTTTAATTGAGTCCACAAGGCGGTAGCCTTATGTATTTATATGAAAACATAAAAAATGTTAATTTTAAATAGTATTATTTTCGAAATAATTAATAAAATCAATAAACATATTTTAAAGAACAGCTTTTTATCTGATAAAAGAATATGTTCATTTTAATGCTTTTTAAACATTTTGATTTGATTTTTGTTATTTATTGCAGGAATTATAAGTAGACATGCATGGGCTGATAAAAAAATAAAAATAGAAGTGCCCAAGTTACTCCAAAAGTCAGGATCAAATTAAATGACGTATATGTCAGGTATTGAATTTCAGTCAAAATGCCCTATTGCCTAAACGCCCAAACCAAAACAACCCCACTTTCATGGTTTTTTTTTTAATCTTAGCTCAAGATCTCAATGAAAATTGCTTACATTATATTTATGTTTTAAAATAACAATTGTAGATTACATGAAGTACAACTCTTTAAATTCAATATTAATTTAATAAATAAAAAATACACATTTATATTTGAATATTGCTTTTACAAATTGTTTTATAAATAAATATATAATCAAGTTGATTAATAAAAATTACTGGAATGTTCAGGATCAAATTAAATAACGTACATGTATGTTGTTTTAAATTGAGGCTCAAGATCTTTATGAATTTATAAAGACCAAAACACGGGTATAAACGGTTAATTTTGATATGCTAAATATCGATCCTTTCATTAGTAGCATTTGAATCAAAACATTGGAAGGTCAAATTCCAGAACTGTTGAAAACGAAAAGTACTCAAAACCAAAACGTTCGAACATGTACAAGGAAGCCAAATTCAGCACCAAGGATATTGATCATGCGCATTACAAGTAAAAAAGAAACCTGGTGTTTTAAACAATTTTGAATTTAAAAATCGGAAATTTCAGCAACAAAAATATTTGAAATTTTATGGTAAATCGTGTCAGACAAGTCTGACGACCAGGCTTGTGATTACCCTCGGGGACCTCTGGTCCACCAGCAGTGGCTATCGCCCAGAGGTTTCAAATTTACAAATACCAAAACACGGGTATAAACGGTTAATTTTAATATGCTATATATCGATATTTCAAGATGTAAACTCTCATAAGTAGCAGTTAAATCAAAACATTGAAAGTACCAATTACCAAAACTGTTGAAAACGAAAAATGTTGAAAATTGCTTACATTATATTCATGTATTATTAATAATTCTAGAATACATGATATACAACTCTTTAAATATCATATCAAATAAAAAATAGAAATAAATATCAATATTTGAATATTTCTTAATAAATTGTTTTATAAATTCATATATAATTAAGTGAATGAGTAAAATAAATAAGATTGTTGATAATAAACAATTGCATTGTGGGTATTGGGATAATGTACTGGTAAATGGGGATGTGGATTGTAAATTGGGTTTGGGGATGGGAATGGGGATGGTAAATGGTGAATGGGAGTGGGGATAGTATATGGTGTATTGGGATGGTATTTGTTACAATGGTAAATGGGGAGAGAGGGAAGCTTTTATCATATAAGTACTGTAGAAGAAAGACGACCGTCGCCAGACGATCTTAAATCAATAAATCTCTGGACAAGCAATGCAATGAACCAATGGTTCTGCAAAAACCAACATTATTTACTGATCAGGGTTTAGATTTGAGGACTATATGTAGGACCCTTTGAGTTGAATTTTACGATTATTGGTTGAAATTCATCATAATCACATCTATTGACCAATATCTTAGCTCAATAGACCGTGGATTTCCGATTTGAAATTAAAGTTTCAATATCTAGTTGAACTAAAATATATAGTATATTTTGAATGGCTAGAACGATCAAAAAAATAATAATGTATTTTTTTTATTTCTTATATTTTTTGGTTGTTTTGTTTTATTTTATCTTTTATTTCTTTTGAGGGAGAAAGAGGCAAATTGAAATGTCATGTCCCATTTATGATTATGGGTGGTATAAAGTTGTCGTTGCGAGATGTCTTTAAGACATTTTCTTTTTTTTTAAATTATATAACATAAATTTAATCATTCATGTTTATGTATGTATTGCACACCACAGTCACAACAATTCCATCAACTGAAATTGTCGCCCGTTTACTGTAGTTATCGGTCGATAAACTAGGTTTATCACTCGATAACTATAGTTGGATGATGCTAATGATATTAATTTCAGTTGTTTGAAATTTGTCGTTAACTGTCGATAATGGGGGTTTCAAATGTTAATTGAATTTCTCGATGATAAACTTAGTTTATTCGTGATAAACTGAATTTATGGGCGATGAAATGGGTTTATCGACCGCAAACTATAGTTTACGAGTGATTAATGCTGTTTTGCGTTGATAAAGTAGCATTTTGCCTTGTAAACTCAAGTTATCGCAGATAAACTTGGTTCCATGACTAAAAACTATAGTGAACGAGTGATATACCAAGTTTATCAACAGTTAACTATAGTTTACGGTCGATAAATGTAGTTTATCAGGTTTTTTGTAACTACCGCGCGCCATGCGCTGTCGATTATGGAAATTTTCAATACTAATTAGGGTTTTCGGTGATAAACTGACTTTATCGGTGATATACTTAGTTTATCGATCGCAAACTACAGTTAACAGTCGATTAATGTTGTTTGTGCTGTTAGGATATAATTTGCACATCGTAAACTATAGTTATCACAGATAAACTGGGTTTCACAAACGCAAACTATAGTTAACGAATGCTAAAACCAGTTTCCCGGTGATTAATAAAGTTTAACGACTGCAAACAATAGTTTCCGAACGATAAACCAGTTTATCAATCGCAAACTATAGTTTACGGGCGATAAATGCTTTTTTGCGTTGATAAAATAGCATTTTCGCCTCGTAAACTAAAGTTATCGCTGATAAACTTGGTTTCACGAACGCAAACTATAGTTAGCGAGCGATAAATCCAGTTTATCAACAGTAAACTATAGTTTACGGTCGATAAATGTAGTTTATCAGGTTTTTGTTACTACTGCGTGACATATGTATGACTTATTGGTCAATGACCAGTATTTTATAGTATCTAAAGGAAGAGATACGATGTTGAAGAAACTACATGAATTATATGCTATTATTTCAAGAAAAGCAATAGAGCTATTTCTTTCACTTTGTAAAACTGTAACATTAAAAAAGCATGCTGCTTAATGAGTAGATAAGTTGTTAAACCTATACTGTCAAAAGACTAATAGTGGTGGCCAGGAAGATTAATTGGATTCTCCCGGTGGGGACTTTTAATTTTATAGTGGTGTTCCAGGATCATATCACCAAATTCTCTGTTTTGAACTCTTTTTAAAAATATCGAAAATAGCAGCTGAGGTAGCGTTTCATTTAGTAGATATTTGGTGCCCCGCGCATACTACAGAGGGAAATTGATCGGAAGTTGTCGCAGATGTAATATCCGAATTAAAACTGATGTGTGAAGGTTTGATTATTATAAATAAAAAGCCAAGGCACAATCTGCCTAGGATTAAAGCTTAATGCCCTACTAAACCTATTGCCTCTAACATATGCATTGCTCGCTATGCAATATAAATGATTAAAATCAAGGCTTTATTAAAAATATCCTATAAGTTATTTAATAATTGAAATTTTGCTGGAATCCATACATTGGATACAATCCGTATTGACTTAAACGAACTCCATCGCCCCCGAATGAGTTGAAACTGCTCCCACCTCCTCCTCCTCCTCTTCCACCACCACTTCCTTCTCTGAATCTGTGGTAGGAATTACAATCCCCATACCACCCACATTCCAGCCATAGCCCGTAACCTTCTATTGTACCATAGGTCCTCAGATTGTGGGCTGGACTGTATCCAAATTCTCCCTTTTCTGCTACAGCCAAGCCAAGAACGACGAAGACTAAAAGAATAGACCTCATTCTAAAAATATATTTAAATGTCGTGTTTGAATAAATTTCATACACGTATACATTATTATATGGATGTTAATGGCATCAAAGTTTTTTTCATTATGATAATTTCTAATTCTTATTTTGATTGCATATTTTTAAAAGACATATAAAATACTCAACCAAAAGTTATAGAGAGGAAAATTGAATATGTTTGATTTTCTTTTATTTTCATTAGCAAATATGACAGAAATTATTTTGTCCCAAAAAATCGTTTATATGATTTAAATGAGTAGTTAAGAGTCTGTTCATGAGAAAACCATGCAAAAATGGAAATTTTGTCCAGTAGCAAGGTTTTTAATTATGTAAAAGGTATATTGCAACTGAAAGACCATCCTATAAGACTTATTCAGGCAAATTTATTTTTTCGAAAAATTCAAGATGGCCGCCCTACAGGCCTCAATAGATATATATAGCTTTCATCTGATTTATCGCTTATTTCAATCAAATTTTATTTGAAAATTTGACATTTTTATTGTGATTTTTTCAGTCTACGTAGAAGGAATTAAAATTGTATCAATGTTTTTTTTAAAAAGTGATGTTTGGTCTTTCAAATACAGTTCAATTTTCGTAATTCATAATTTTGGTTCCTCTGGTACCTTTAGGTAGGACTTGGGCAGTATTCCAGACTGTTCAAAAATGCTAAAATTTGTTATTTTTAAGGGCACTTATTGTCCAAGGTAACGCTTTTTTATCCTTATCTTTTAGTAATTCCAAAACAATGACATATCAAGACAAACTTATCAAAAAGCCAAGCTGGGATTTTACATTTTGACTTAGCCACAGCCCCGGAAAACAAAGACACGTTTTGATAATTCTTCATAAAATCTACTTTTTGGAAGATTCAGTTTAAAACTCTGAATGTGTTTGATATGAAACAAAATACATTTAGAACATTTGATACAACAGATGATCACAATACAAGTACCATTTAAGGGTCAAGAAAGACATATACTTGGGGATTAAGGGTGAAAGATGGGAATATCTTGTGTATTTTGATGAAATGTACAGAAATGGCCAACTTTAGGGGACTATTTTTCATGAATGAAGGGTTGGACTATTAATATGGAATATCTTTCCAAAAGACTGTTATATGGTCTATACAAAAACATATTTGTAACTTTGCTTTCGGTCATCCCTTACATGTTACAGCATTACAAAAATGGAGATTTGGCCATTTTAGCACATGGCTAAAATGGGCTTTGGGGGCCTAATAGTGGCATCTTTTTGAAATAATTAAAAGATGTACAGAACAGCAGACTTTATAGGCCAAATGTATACAACTTGTTCTATATAAACAAATAATATTGCAGAAATCAAACAAAAGAGCACTTTCAACTTGGTGGTCCAATATGGCTCCCAGGGCCATTTGGCGAAATAGTCCCTTGTCCTCAAGCAAAAACTAACATTTATTTTGGTCGGGATCCACCATACAAAATGTTTTATTGTGCAGAAAATGGTCGAATTTTACAAATAAAACAATTTTCCTGGTTCATATTTTTTTTCACATTTAGGTCTGACTTAGTCATTTTAAGGGTGGCTAGAGACCATTTTGTAAAACGGTTCTGGGGGCTATATTAGACCACCAAGTAAAAAGTGCTCTTTTGTTTGATTTCTACAATATTATTTGTTTATATAGAACAAGTTATATACATTTGGCCTATAAAGTCTGCTGTTCTGTACATCTTTTAATTATTTCAAAAAGATGCCACTATTAGGCCCCCAAAGCCCATTTTAGCCATGTGCTAAAATGGCAAAATCTCCATTTTTGTAATGCTGTAACATGTAAGGGATGACCGAAAGCAAAGTTACAAATATGTTTTTGTATAGACCATAGAACAGTCTTTTGGAAAGATATTCCATATTAATAGTCCAACCCTTCATTCATGAAAAATAGTCCCCTAAAGTTGGCCATTTCTGTATATTTCATCAAAATACACAAGATATTCCCATCTTTCACCCTTAATCCCCAAGTATATGTCTTTCTCGACCCTTAAATGGTACTTGTATTGTGATCATCTGTTGTATCAAATGTTCTAAATGTATTTTGTTTCATAGCAAACACATTCAGAGTTTTAAACTGAATCTTCCAAAAAGTAGATTTTATGAAGAATTAACAAAACATGTCTTTGTTTTCCGGGGCTGTGGCTAAGTCAAAATGTAAAATCCCAGCTCGGCTTTTTGATAAGTTTGTCTTGATATGTTATTGTTTTGGAATTACTAAAAGATAAGGATAAAAAAGCGTTACCTTGGACAATAAGTGCCCTTAAAAATAACAAATTTTAGCATTTTTGAACAGTCTGGAATACTGCCCAAGTCCTACCTAAAGGTACCAGAGGAACCAAAATTATGAATTACGAAAATTACACTGTATTTAAAAGACGAAACATCACTTTTTCAAAAAATATTGTTACAATTGTCATTCAATATACGTAAACTAAAAAAATCACAATGAAAATGTCTTATTTTCATAAAAAAAATTATTGAAATCACTGAAAAATCAGATGAATGCTATATATAGCTATTAAGGCCTGTAGGGCGGCCATCTTTGATTTTTCGAAGGAAAAAATTTGCCTGAATAAGTCTTATAGGATGGTCTTTCAGTTGTACTATACCTTTTACAAAAATGAAAACATTGCTATTGGACGATTTTGCATGGTTTTCTCATGAACAGGCTCTTAATATCTATTCACATTTTGAATGAAACAAGCGATAATTTTGGAATATCTTGAAAATCCTTGTATTATGTGCTTTTTTTGTTTGTTAGATTGTTTGATGATTCATGATTTTGAGGCTGTCGTTTTTGTCTTTCGTCTTTTCGACTTTGCGAAATAAATCTGATTGCCCAATTGATACACCTTCAAAACAGTTTGTCTCTTCTTTCAAATCCTCATGTTTATGATAAAGTATTAACTGTTTGTCCTTGGCCTACTCAAGAGAAGAAGACTCTTTGAACAGGTTGTACAAAAAATCTAAAAATAATAATCATTGCACTGCAGGGGCAGTATTTTTTTATTATTACTAGTGGACTGGATGAAATATATGTAGAAAAGAAGCATTCTAATCTCAAATCAGGAAAACAAAAAACACGCAACATCGTTGACATCACTATATGCAACTAACATGTAACAGCATAATTAAAGCACGTGTATAACGACATAGTTATCCAATACAAGCAAGAGAACACTACATAGAAATAGAAACATTAATTCCATTGTACCGTAAACAGTTTGTGCTTGTTACAACACATCCAAAACCTTTTCTAAGACTTTTACAAAAGTTTACGTTTGTAAAGAGACAATGAATACAAAAACTCTTAACACACCTGCAAAGAAAACCAAACGTCACCAGTACTCGATTTGACATTATTAAGTATCTACTTAATACACGAGATTTAACTATTGCTATACAAAAATTGATTTGGAATAATTTCATGTTTATTAAACAAAATCGCACATGGGCTTTGAAGTCAATCAATATCTATGACTGTTTTCAGTTGACCTGCTATAGTTAACTAGAGTTAACCCGAGAAATAAACGACTAAAGTTCGGACTCGGGTAAACTCCAATGACCTTTAACCTCTACTCGCGTTTAACTCTGGCAAAAGCAGGGTTGGAAGAGTACGTGACGTAATGAGTAGAGTTTACCTGCGACAATGTGACTACATCTTTAAAATAATACGTAAAATGATACGTATGAATATCAAATTTACCTAAAGTTACATTAGAAAATAATGTTTTTCATTTTATTATTTAAAAGTCTTGAAGTTTTATTGTTAAAATATTGTCGCTATGGTAAACTATACTAGAGTACCCCGTTTTATAGAGAAAAAGTCCACGACTAAACCCGACACTAGAATAATTTGTTCAGTTGAAAAATTAAGTGCGCATGATCCTACCGAGCTAATAATAGAAAATTACTCTATTGTGTTTAACTCGAGTAGGTCAACTGAAAACAGCCTCTCGTTCATTCAGATGTAGTATAATAATTTATTTAGAACTCACTTTGGATTGAAAACTGACATCGCTAGCTTTCTAGGTTGATGGCATCTGCTGAAAAAGGACTGCTACTCTATAAAATGATCAATTTTAATGTTTTAAGGGAAACAACTCCTATCAAGAAAGGTCTTACAACTTTGACCCCATTACATAATTTTTAGATCTTTATGTGCTTAACCATATGCAATTTAAATTTTTCAAATATCTTGTATAGTTTTTAAGATATTCGTCTAAAAAAGAGCAAGATTTGAAAAAGAAAAAAGAGAAAGGGCAATAACCCCTACAATCATTGTCAGATCTTCTTCAAAAGTTAAGGAAAGGTAGATCTTGATGTGCTGATCACTTTTACCCGAAACAAAATTTTAATATATGTTACCATTTTTGTGCAATAAGCAAAAAACTGCAATTTACCCTTATGTTCTCTTTTTAGCCATGGCGGCCATTTTTTGTCGAATCAAAAGTTCGAACAATACCTGTAGTATTATAGAGGACATACTACATAACAACCCTTCCTAGTTTCATAACATTTGGCTAGTGGGATTCACAGAAGAAGATTTTTGAAAAGTTGGACGACGGAAGGACGACGACAGACGACGGACGCCAAGTGAGTGCAAAAGCTCACATTGCATTCGGCAAGGTGAGCTAAAAAGTTTAATTTCAATTTACACCTCCAACAAGTTGTACATAGATGTCACAGGTATGTGCAACATGGCGGGTTCCCTGGCAAAATTGTAGGCTTGTAGTAAAATGGAAAACCAAAAACTGTTTCCATAGTAGTACAAAGTGAGCTGAAATATGCAATCAACATGAACACAAAAGGTCCTCTTTGCAGAGCTTGAAAAAAGCTCATTGGTAATTTAAGATTTAAGATTTGAAACTCAATTGAATCCGAGAAAATCAGCTGGCAACAATTAATCAGTTGACCGGGTTGCCTTCGGAAAGATTACGGGTTGTTATTAAAATTGACCAAACCTTGTACAGGTCAAAATTCTTTCAACTGAGTGTTTAATTCTGAACCATTTACAATTTCCATCTTTTTATTATATTTTCTGGTTGCGTGTTTAGAAAGTGTGTTTTCAACCAAACGGTAAATGGGTCAGCCTTGACCAAAGTATGTTTCATATTAATGTTTTAAAAGGCTTCGAAGATTCAAGTTACAAATGACTTAGGAAAGTTACCTAATGGTTGTGGAGAATGTCACGCTTAATATAGTATTTGAAGTCAAAATTGTTGTTTCCGTTTTTTCTGTCCAAAGCACTATTTTAACTTGCTGTGACTGTGATATAAAAAGTGTTTTATTACCAGCCAAATAACAAAACAAATCTTTGTAGAGTTATGGGGATTAAAAGTTATGGAATATTGAAAAATGAATTCCCAATTTAAAATTCCACAATGAAAATCACCTAGCAACCATCAATGTGACATGTGGTTAAATCGTAGGCTTTAGATTAAAATCATAATAAAAATGATGCATGTACTATTCAAAACCACTCACAAAATTATCAACAAAATACCTTTTATAGAAAATACAACAACCAACATAAAGACAGGTGCAAACATTAGCTTTGACAATGGCTCCTGGCCTAATAAAAGCATAATGATCTAGTTTTTAGTAGGCAGTAACGTAAACCCTATTTTGATTGTAAAATCAGAGGGTTTCGAAAAAAACAACTCGATATACCTTGTTTCCCGCCAAATTGACTATGTTGTTAAATAAAAGAAGATGTCTGACAGACCTTATTTTAATACTTTTTGATGAAGAACCTCATAATTCAGTCATATACCATATATCGAGTCATGGTAAAGAGAAGTTGCCCAGATAACTGTTTCGAAAAATTTCTTCAATTATCCAGCTAACTTCAAAATTGACGAAGTCGGTAAACAGGAAGTAGATATCTTATAGATCACTGTCATTTGTAGTGGACAGTTGAGACAACTGCTACAAAATTTTGTTGCAAAGGGAGGATTGACAGACAGAGCTAAACCATTATACCCTTCCTTTTCGAAGTGTGGGTATAATGACAGAAATCTCATAGAAAGAGCAACGTACATCCTTCATCATTGATTTTGTTTTACTAAAAATTGATTGACGACGTAGCAATTCGTCAAAGCAGTTGTTCTTGTAACTGTCAAAACAGTATAAACTTTCAAAACTGATTTTGCAAGATGACAGATTGCAAACGTAAGTTAAAGTCTTAAAAAAAACACTCACTTTATCAAACAAAAACCAGTAAACGATCGGTTATATCGAATGTCATACTTTCATCGTTTCCGTTTCCGATAATGAAGAAGGGGATTTGTAAGATTTTTCGTTGAGGTTTACTTTGTAAGAATGAAATATCACATCTGTATAAGAAATATACGTCAAGTAATTTTGTCACGTAAAATGTCTGTTGAGTAGTAAAATAAGTAAAATAAAACAGTACAAGCCTATACACATGTTGAATTAGTTTAAACATATTTATTTACCCTGGATTGGGAAACAAGCTTAATGCTTATATTAATCCCTCTCCAGCTAGCAGATTGCGAGTGTGGCCTTTGTAGCGGCCCCCATTGAGCCTACTCTTATCGAACTCTACAAAGGGGTTTTTAACGTGCATGGGGTATTGCTCTCCCATACATGGGACAACCTTTTTTCGTCCCTTCCGAAGGACTAGCATCGGTTCTTGAGACCATCCTCGCAAATGTTGAATTAGGAAAACAAGTTAAAGTATACTTCTATTTGTACTTTATTAGTAGAATCTGTTATAATAGCTCTGTTGATATCCATACGACGGGTACTGGTTGAATTGGCCAAACTGAAATCCTCCAAAACCACCTCCTCCTCCTCCACCTCCTCCAAATCTGTGGTATGAATTACAATCACCATTCCATCCACACTCAAGCCACAAGCCATAGCCTTCTACAGTGCCATAGTTTCTAAGATTGTGGGCTGGACTGTATCCTCGCTGACCCTTTTCTGCTAAGGTAAAGCCAAGAATGACGAAGATCAACAAAACAGACTTCATTCCTGGAATTATCAAAATTTACTGTAAATGTTCGCCCTAATTGTGCGTCAATGTGAAATATTTCAAAGCAAGATTTTATCCGAAGTTTATGTCAAGCTGTTTTGACAACATTACGACTAAAATGTCTGTCCAAGGTGCATGTGGTGATTGGGACAACCTTGTCATCATGCCGGGGTCGACAGGCCATAAAACTGAAACCAGAACGCAAAACGCAGACCAACAGTGCACTGCCTAAGGAACAAAATGCGCTTTCATTAGTACGTAGTCTTGCAAATGATCTGAAATGACTATTTAAGATCCACTTCTTAAATAAAAAGATTTTCTACGATTTTTAGTAAGTTTTCAGACAAAGTGCCTTGCAGTAAATTGAGAAGTGTTCAGAAAATGGTTGAAAGTCATAATTGACTTCAAGGTTACACGTCTTAAAAGAACTCCAAATCTGGACAAGTAATCACCAAAATATTGTTAAAAATGTCAATATATGTCTAGTTTCTGTTTATCTTAGATGTCTGCTCTAGGGTAATGATGCAGTTCTCGGTTAGAGTACATGAAGGACCTACTGCAGTAAGCTACATGACCCATGATGTTCCTCGTCCAGTCGCAGCCAACACTAGTGTCCCCGAATAGTCGTGTGTCCCCATTCCACTTTTAATATGTACTTTTCCGTCATTTAATGATCATGATATCACCCCTTTCATGTTCATCTCCCTGATATATTTGTACAACATTAAAAACTATTAAGAACTTCTCAGCAGTCAAAACGGAAACTGAATAGAAAGTTTATGTCAGGAAACAAAACAGTCCTTTATTGGACCCCCTTTCCAGGCTTGTTTTCCCAAAATTTAGACTCAAAGTTTTCCCAAATTACTGTAGATTATATAGGAAAGGTTATTTATTAGCATAAAATATTGTCACAGAAAAATTCCACGAATTTAAATTTTATTTTTATTGGATAAAAATCAATGAAATACAATATATTTTGAAATAAAACAATAAAGACTGGGGGTCACCAGCTTACTTTTCTGTCTACAATTTTGGGGTAATTTTTAAGTGGATTATCTCCCTTGATTTACTTAAAAAATTATTTTTGAAGGAATGGTTGTAATAACTGTTTTACATTTAATTTATTTTGATTAAGTTTAATTAAGACTATTTAATACAAGTTTAAAGGTATCTGTGACATTTGCACTTGTTTTTTTTTTGCATTTGTAGCTGTTTTTTGTCACATGACAGGTGTACTCACTAACCTTAATAATAATATAAATGAAAATCAATTTGAAAAATCGAACATATTATTCTAAAGTTCAGGCCACTGAACAATTCTAAAACTGCCATGGTATCGAATAGTTCTAGTACAGTCAAGAGATAGAACATAGCTTGTCATAATTTGCTCGAAAACTGTTATCACATGGGCCATGACATTTCAGAACTGCAGAACTGTTGTCAATTGTTTTAATACTAATATAAACATGTTACGAGGGTGGGGGGATTTTCAAGCACGGGGGAGCTAGGGCATTTATTGCCAAGATATTCAAATAACAAACAAGAAAAGTGTTGGTATAAGATGCCTGAAAAACAGTCGCATATAATAATATAATTTATCACAGATATATAGAAGTACAAAAGTCGAAGTCGAGAATGAAAGTAACGTTTATACTAGTAATCATATTTTTTATATTTCGATTTGTTTGTTTGTTGTTTGTTTTATGTCCAGTCAACAATATTTCAGTCATAGTCTGGACAAGAACTACGGAAATTGAAACAAACAAATTGAATTACTAGTATGTAGACTCACCCAGGACACAGCACCAACCAGAAAGAAAACGAACCAACCCACAAGACAGGCCAATGTACCCTCAACGCACCATATGTCAATGCACCTTGAAAATGACGAAACCCCTCCCCACAAATTTTGGACGATTTGGAACCCTCACCTATGATGACTGACAATGAAGAACCCTTACCTGAAATGAGGTCAGACTAGTTGAAGTTGGATGTAGCCAACCCGTACCGAGTTTCACACAAGCGACCCTTATCTGTCGAAAATACAATATCGAATCCTGGTTGAACCCACACACACTGAGAGAGAATAACGAGGTTGGGTGTGAATCAAATGAACTGTAATTTTTAATAAGACCACTGGAACATGGGAGACTAGGGTAGGGTTGGAAAATTTAGCCTATGTAATGCACTACTTATCGGTCCACATAGGGATTTATTACGTGCATGAAGCGTAGATCTCTCCACACACGTTGGCTCACTATGGTTTGCGGTCATGTTTTCCACATTATTGCCTTACGACTCTGGCATTCATTATGAAAGGGCTGACCCATTCAACCACCACATTAGGCACACATCCAGTCGCCTTTTTCGCTAAGCCGCCTGACCCGATGTAAGGTTTCTGGGCGCTCTTTAGTGGACTTTTACCGCTTAGCGCTGCTGTGGGCCTATTCGCCTTTCTGCCCCTGGTATATTTTGGTACATTTCTTTCAATTTGATTAGCTTAAACAGCCATGTGTTAAGAACAAAATCTTGTGAATATTAGTATCATTTTTTATTAAAAAATCTCCTTTTCATCAGTTTGTGGCTTTACCTCTAAAACAGATAATAGCACCTACATTTACGCTTGAATATAAAAATATTTTTGGTTATAAATTTGGATTCCCTTTTCGAACTTGTATCGATTTAAGATATAAATCGTTAAATAGTATATTCTTGGCCAAATGATTTTTTTCCAGTAAAGGGTTGAATATAAAACCAACTACAAAAA
The DNA here is from genome assembly GCA_963971305.1 of Arcuatula senhousia. Classification (NCBI taxonomy): domain Eukaryota; kingdom Metazoa; phylum Mollusca; class Bivalvia; order Mytilida; family Mytilidae; genus Arcuatula; species Arcuatula senhousia. The sequence continues at coordinate 14,353,877 of OZ020305.1, forward strand.
TGTAACCTTATACGTTGTATGTTGTACATCTATTTATACTTTAATGTGAGGTGGTAATTTGGTATTTGACTAACCTATTTGTCGTCAAATAATGAAAAAGCAAATTAAATCATGAATCTGACCCCGAGCATCTTAATCCTATCTTTTAAATCTACAAATCAAAATAAGTAATAATAAGACGTTTAACAAAAATACTTACTATCAAAAAACAAGAAGGAAAAAGAAATGAATAATTTCTATTTTTCCTTTTTTCTATTGTAAATGACATTGTTTATAGGTAATCAAAAGTATACTAGATTTCTACGTGTAGTTACCTGATGTAAGAATGATGACATTACGCTATTTTAAAGTTCCATTTGTCTATCCGTTGCGCTTCGTGCGACCGCAAAAAAAGTGCATTTCACGTGCAATTTGACAGCGAGTACGCAAAATATAAAAACTGCATTACCACGAGAACAACCCCGCTGTTAAAATTATGCTGTTAAAACAGCACATTTTTTAAGTTGAAACACCATCAAGACAGTACCACGGTATCCTTTAATTGTTACAATTCCAATAATTTGGAAAATCAATTTATGACCACAAAATGGCAACCACCTGGTAATGGCAACAGGAAAGGATCGCTTAAAAAGAGAAACGCGCCTGCGCTTGACTATGCACTTTTTTTCGATAATGGTAAAGCATCCCTTTGGAAACCATTAACAATCTATTGAGAATATGTAATGACTAAACTTACATGTAGTTTTCAAACACATGCTAATACATTTTTTTGTAACTTTGCTTTTTAAGTGATACATGTACATTGTATACTCTTGATTCTATTTTTAGAATTATTTAAAGATCGAAAATTATGTTTGATGTAAAGATACATGTAGAAATAGTAAATCCTTATTTCTATCAGTATACGAGTATAATTATCTATATATTAACGTTTAGTTGATTTAGATTTGAAATGGAAAATAGTTGACAGTGTGTATACAGATTGTAGTCGCTACACATTATATTGCGACTGTCCAATTTTAAGATAAAACAATTAATAAAATAAATTCTTCAAAGTATGATCCAAATATTCTTATATTCTAAACATTATACATTACCAAGACACAAGTGACAAACAATTTAACCTAAGAGGAGCTTGTTTTTTTTTCATCATCAAAAGGGGCGCCATCACAAAACATTATTTCATTATCAAAATCAATGTATATGGACGAAATCCTTTTTCAAAAGATATTTTCGTTATTTCTGCTACCAAAATATTTCATTGATAAAAACCAAGCCTCTCTCACTTTCAAGTTAAATGATAGGTCCCAAAATTAGAGGAAACAAAGCTTTGAACAAGATCATGCCTCATTTAAATCGGACTCCAAACTTACCTCAATATCCTCGACGTATATCTTAGTGGCGGAGACTCGGATACGCATCTAAAAGCTTATATATCATGTACAGTATTATATCTTAAAAACACAACCGAGATGCATTGGTGCATTTTGATATATCGCCCGACATTTCATCATTTCTGGTTTCAAGATTTTCAACAGACACGTCATTCTGTATATTTTTACAAGGTGATTGATAGGAACAAAAATAACAATTTAAAGATTACTTGATGTTTATGGTTACAGATTCGGTCTAGTTTGATTTTTTGTCAAAAGTTTTGTCGACATGCATTAACATGCTGGTTTTAAGGATGTAATTTAATTTTTTTATAAAACAAAGATTTTATTGTTTAATTTTTGTGTTTAGTACTTTTTTTGTTTTAATAATTGACATCGCTTATGGTTACACACAAAAAAAAACATTGTTTCATTTTTTTTTCAATGATTGTTCTTTTAAGTGCCATTCTCTGTAAGAATCAGGCAATGGGTGAATCATGATTAAAAAAACACACGAGTTTGACTTCAAAATACTGTTAAAAATGCTTAAAAAGTAACAAAAGAATGCACTGGCAGTTTTTTTAATAGTCAGTAATTTGAGATATATTTTGGTTGAAATGCATATAAAATTTGAATCTAAGGGAGATAACTCTGTCAAGTCACACTAAATTTCTATCATTTTAACAGAAATTTTTCTCCATCCTCTGACATTCGAGACAACAACTAATGCGTGTTTCTTCATCAGAAAGCTATTTTTAATGACAATTTATTGTCAAAACCGTGTTTTTTTTAAAATCATGATTCAAAGTTTTTAAATTTTGCCTGATTCTTACAGAGAACTGCACTTAATAATTGACACGTATATATTTGGTTACATTCGTCTAGTTTGTTCATGAAACATTTCATTGAAGGACACTAGCCACCAAATCTCTGCTTTATTTCATAACAACATTTTGGATCTTTCATCTCACGGAGAAAATTAGAGTGCAATAAAAGCTGAAAATAGAAGCAATATAATTCGCTGAGCGCACCGTGATTTGCGTGATTTGACCACATCTTTAGCCCTGATCATCTGATGCCTCATATGAATAGTCAGTCGCTCTTGACACATGAAGACAAAAAAAAAAATACATTTCATGAAATTACCCCTTTTGGTCCCTAATTAAGGTCATCAACAGTATATATTCCTGTTTGGTCTTTACTTTCATAACGGGAATGCACTACCTTATAAGCAATTACACAAGAGGCTCCCAGGAGCCTGAATCGCTCACCTGACATATGTGCCTGAAGTAAAGGTTATTAGGCGAAATATATTTGACGTGAAAGGGTCATAAGATTAATAAGGGGGTCATCTGACAATATGGTGGATCTTAAGGTGCTGATCACTTTTGTTCTCAATCAAAATCTGAAAATATGTCACCCCTTTTGAGTTATTGGCAAAAAAATGCAGTTTAACCTAATGTTCTTTTTTTAGCCACAGCAACCATGTTTTACAACCAATCAAAAATCCCCACATCAGTTCTATACAACTAATGCTAATAAACAACAAGTTTGGTTCCAATTGGACTTAAAGTGTCAGAGGAGTTAACGTGTTCAATGTAATGAGGAAATGCTTTTTAAATGCTCAATTTGGACGTTCTAAGGGCAATAACTTCCCAAAGGAAAGGTCCTACAACGTTGACCTTAAACATATTTTGTAGATCTTGATGCGCTTAACAATATGCAATTTAAATTTCTCAAATATCTTGTATAGTTTTCAAGATATTGAGCTAAACGGGTGCAAAATTTGCAAAAAATCCACAAAAAGGGCAATAACTCCTACATGGGTTGTTGGATTTTCTTCAAAAATTTCAGAGCTGGTAGATCTTGAGGTGCTTATTGATTGTTTTTCATCAAAATTTTAAAATCTGTCACCGTTTTTGAGTTATTTGCAAAAAACTGCCATTTATCCCTATGTTCTATTTTTAGCCACAGCGGCCATGTTTTACGACCAATCAAAAATCCTCAAATCAGTTCTATAAACCTAATGCTAATAAACAACTATATTAAGGTCGGTTCCAATTTGACTTAATATGTCAGAGGATTTCACGTTTTCAATGTAATGAGGAAATAGTTTTAAAATACTCAATTTTGACGTTCTAAGGGCAATAACTCCTAAAAGGAAAGGTCCTACAACGTTGACCCTGAACATATTTTGTAGACCTTGATGTGCTTAACAACATGCAATTTAAATTTCTCAAATATCTTGTATAGTTTTCAAGATATTGAGCTAAACGGGTGCAAAATTTGCAAAAAATCCACAAAAAGGGCAATAACTCCTACATGGGTTGTTGGATTTTCTTCAAAAATTTCAGAGCTGGTAGATCTTGAGGTGCTTATTGATTGTTTTTCATCAAAATTTTAAAATCTGTCACCGTTTTTGAGTTATTTGCAAAAAACTGCCATTTATCCCTATGTTCTATTCGAAAGAACTGATGGAGATTCTTAACTCTACATCAGTTTCATCTTGTAACAGCATCAAAACATTCGATTTCTCCACACTTTACACTTCTATTCCACATGAACAACTGAAATCGCGATTGGCACAGCTGATTAAACGCAGCTTTTTCAAAAAGAATGGAAAACGCAGGTACAAATTTCTTGTAGTCGATTATACCAAGACTTACTTTGTCATCAATGAGTCCAAGAAAAAGAACAAATTTACAGAAGACCAAATAATCGACATGCTCAACTTTCTTATTGACAACATATTTGTTCAGTTTGGTGGACGTGTTTTTCAGCAAACAATAGGGATTCCAATGGGCACTAATTGTGCACCTTTGCTTGCTGATTTGTTTCTTCATTCATATGAAGCAGACTTCTTGCAATCTCTTCTAGACAAAAAAGACCGTAGACTAGCTCTCTCTTTCAACCTCACGTTCCGTTATATTGATGATGTCCTTTCACTAAACAATTCTCGATTTGGTGACTTTCTCCATCTCATATATCCACAGGAGCTTGAGATAAAGGACACAACGGATTCTAGGAAGTCTGCTTCATATTTAGATCTACATCTCGAAATTGACTCTCAAGGAAGACTTTCAACAAGGCTCTATGACAAACGTGATGACTTCAACTTTCCAATCGTCAACTTCCCCTTCTTGTGTAGCAATATTCCGTCAGCTCCAGCTTATGGAGTTTACGTATCTCAATTGATTCGTTACTCCAGAGCGTGTGGGACTTACATCGATTTCCTTGGCAGAGCGACACGTCTGACGCAAAAATTGCTCACACAGGGTTATGTTGCTCCTCGGTTGCTGTCTTCACTCAAGAAATTTTACGGAAGACATCATGCACTAATAGACAAATATGGGATTTCGATCTCTCAGATGAGTGCAGATGTTGGTTTGTCATAGGGTGTTGTTTTGTCTTCCTTTACTGGATTTGACACTCTGAATGGACTATTGGCAACGCGACGGGTGTGCTATAGCAAGCAGGAACTGCTTACTCTTCCGGAGCACCTGAGTTCACTCTTGTTTCGACTGGAGTTCGCGTTGTTGATTGATATTCAGTTGTTTTGTGTTTCCATGTTTTACGTGTTGTCTGTTTTTGTCCCGTTCTTGTTCGTGTTTACTGGTTTAGTCTCTGCCCTTTCGGACTTTTGACATTCGGATACCCCATTGGTACCTCTGCTTCTTTCTATTTTTAGCCACAGCGGCCATGTTTTACGACCAATCAAAAATCCTCAAATCAGTTCTATAAACCTAATGCTAATAAACAACTATATTAAGGTCGGTTCCAATTTGACTTAATATGTCAGAGGATTTCACGTTTTCAATGTAATGAGGAAATAGTGTTAAAATACTCAATTTTGACGTTCTAAGGGCAATAACTCCTAAAAGGAAAGGTCCTACAACGTTGACCCTGAACATATTTTGTAGACCTTGATGTGCTTAACAACATGCAATTTAAATTTCTCAAATATCTTGTATAGTTTTCAAGATATTGAGCTAAACGGGTGCAAAATTTGCAAAAAAATCCACAAAAAGGGCAATAACTCCTACATGGGTTGTTGGATTTTCTTCAAAAATTTCAGAGCTGGTAGATCTTGAGGTGCTTATTGATTGTTTTTCATCAAAATTTTAAAATCTGTCACCGTTTTTGAGTTATTTGCAAAAAACTGCCATTTATCCCTATGTTCTATTTTTAGCCACAGCGGCCATGTTTTACGACCAAACAAAAATCCTCAAATCAGTTCTATAAACCTAATGCTAATAAACAACTATATTAAGGTAGGTTCCAATTTGACTTAATATGTCAGAGGATTTCACGTTTTCAATGTAATGAGGAAATAGTGTTAAAATACTCAATTTTGACGTTCTAAGGGCAATAACTCCTAAAAGGAAAGGTCCTACAACGTTGACCCTGAACATATTTTGTAGACCTTGATGTGCTTAACAACATGCAATTTAAATTTCTCAAATATCATGTATAGTTTTCAAGATATTGAGCTAAACAGGTGCAAAATTTGCAAAAAATCCACAAAAAGGGCAATAACTCCTACATGGGTTGTTGGATTTTCTTTAAAATTTCAGAGCTGGTAGATCTTGAGGTGCTAATCACTTATACCCTGCCAAAATTTTGATATCTGTAGCCGTTTTTGAGTTATTTGCAAAAAACTGCATTAAACGCCTATGTTCTATTTTTAGCCATGGCAGCCATGTTTTACGACAAATAAAAAATCCCCACATCAGTTCTAAGCACCGAATGCTAATGAACAACCATGCCAAGTTTGGTGGCAATTGGACTTATGGTGTCAGAGAAGTTAACGTTTTATAAAGTTTACGGACGACGGACGCCAAGTGATGACAATAGCTCACATGACCCTTCGGATCAGGTGAACTAAAAACAGACATCGGAAAATAGATCAAAAAGTTTCATAATTGGCCCCTTTTGGTCCCTATTTTTTTTACGAAAAAAGGTGGGTTTCAAAAATTAATCTTCCATTTCAAGCTCACCTGACTCTTCCGGTCAAGTGAGATTGCCATCACTTGGCGCCTCTGAAACTAATATTATTGAATATCTCCTTCCCAAATTGCAGAAATGGTGACTGCCGATCAAAAAACATTGCCGAATGTGTTTAATAGGGGTTTTTCATTGTTATGACCTGTAGAATAAGAATTATAGCAGATAAAAAAACTGTTGCTAATTAATACTTTCAGCTCAATAAAATCTACAAAAGTCTTTTTTGGGTCGAAGTAGTTAGATGATCTCTTATAGGGGTCTTAAAAATGTAAAATAAGGGATCAAATAACTTTTTTTCACGTTTTGGCCTGTAGAATGCAGAAAAGCAGTTGGTTACTTAAATCCTCAGTTCATTCAACTCTTAGAAATATTTATTAGGCATTTAGCTCTTAAAATATATTAATTAGGCTGAAGCTGGAAGATACAAAGCAATCCCTTATAAAATGTTTGACCCTTGTCAAGTTTTGGGTTTTTGTTTGACAGATTAAACCTATAAAATATTAAGAAAAGCTTTTGTTTGCTTAAATGTTCAGCTATATGATGACCCAATATAGTTTTACACCTAAGATGCCTCCAAAAAACTTTATTCCATCAGTCATTTAAGTCAAGTGAGCTATTCAGACTCCTTCGAGTCTCTTGTTTATCCAATCCTTGACAAAAACACTGAGAGTATTGCAAAACAATACATAGTCACCTACCGGTTCCATATTCCCACCCCATCCCCGTATTTCATTTATCATCATCATTTCATGTTCATATCCCCATCATTTCATGTTCATTTTATCATCCTTTTAATATTCATCGCCTGTAAATAACTTATATAGCGTTGCACGGGCGTAAAACACCAACTCACTCACTCCATATTTCAGAGCTCTAATGGATATACATTTTATAATTCCAGTAAAAAAAAAAATAGTGAAACAAAACAAAACATAAACTTGATAAATTTATTATCATCTACAAGCGTTAAGAGAAAAGTGTGAGAGAGAGCCGGTGGTGTAGTGGTTAACGCGTCGGGCTACTAACACCGTGGTTCGTGGTTCGATCCTCGTCAGGGGTGAAAATTTCATGAACCAATTTTCCGACTCTCTCTTGACACCATTTGCGAGGATGGTCTCAAGAAACGATGCTAGTCCTTCGGAAGGGACGAAAAAAGGTTGTCCCGTGTATGGGAGAGCAATACCCCATGCACGTTAAAAACCCCTTTGTAGAGTTCGATAAGAGTAGGCTCAATGGGGGCCGCTACAAAGGCCACACTCGCAATCTGCTAGCTGGAGAGGGATTAATATAAGCATTAAGCTTGTTTCCCAATTCAGGGTAAATAAATATGTTTAAACTAAAAGTGTGAAAATCTTAAATTTCAGACAATTTTCAAAGTTCAAAGGACCACAATTCTTGTGAAAAATTTACAGATTGAACCAAAACCTAAGTTGATCTGTAAATCATAATGGTAGAATCACATTCCAAAAACCAAATCACTATCTAAAGTCATAAACAAAGATTAATTGCGGAAAACTGTGAATTTTCAAAGTTCAAATGGTCATAACTTCATTACAAATTCACGATTCAGAACAAAACGTAAACTTGATCTGACCCACCATAGTAAGTGCGGAAAAACTGAAATTTCTGTTCAAAAGGCCACAAATCCAGTAAAAATGTGCAGACCGGAATAAGGCGTAAAGTTGAGTTGGAACTCGTTATGATAGAATCACAATTATTTCGTTATCTTCAAGCGTTTGGTAACAAGTGAAGAAAAATTAGGCGTGACAGACAGACGGACAGAGTGGAAATCTAAAGTTCATTTTGACTCTCCCTATTTTTCCCTTTTGGGTCCCGTATATCTAAATCAAAAAAGGAGGACTTCTAAAATCTATTCCATTTATTAAATCCTTGTAATTGTCCCACTACAAAAACCTTCACTATGATCTTAATTGTTAATAAACTGCAGACAAGGAACCTTTCAAAAAGGTCTATCAAAACATGAAATATCTTTAAGGTCCTTATTTCGTTATAAACATGATAAATTTGCCATCTATTCGTCTTTTCAGGTGAAATGGGTTTTATGTAAAAAATGTTCAGGTAGACAGATGAATGCAAACAGGTGGTAACGCAACATTGAATGCTTCCTGGTCGTGTTTTGTTATCCAGATTCTTTATGAAGAGGCGAAAATCTGTTGCTTTCCATCCGAAATGTTCTTTTTAAATCCCATGTTCGATCACACTGAGAAAACAAAATCATTTTCGATGGCATCAAATCCGATCAACTTGGAAATAATCATTTTATGGAAAAAAAATCGATTGATCTATCGAGAGCTTGGCTTGAACCAAGCTCTCAACGGCTACTAGGAAAAGCACTTTTAAATTCATTTTCTTGAACAAAAGTGATGAAACAGAAAATTTGTTGATTCATCAGTGATCAATATCGAAAGGAAAACAAGTAATCATTCGTGTTAACGGACGTAACACATTTTTTGGGCACTTTTGGTCAGAAAGTGATAAAAACACCAGTTTCGAATTCTGACTAATGATTGTTTTGACAGATCTTAAACGAGAGATTGGTCATCTAGGGCAATTTATACATTTAACATCATAATTTGGCTAAAACGCACCACTTTTGTTCTCAAAAAGTTTGTTTATTCCGATTTTCAATTTTGTATACTATATCCTTTGTCTTGAAATTTTAACAATATATCATAAAATCCTTAAGTGGGAGTTAGATTATTTCCTTAATACGATTTTTACAAATCTGAAAATGTATTTATTGGTAACATCGTTGTGTTATCATCTACATGAATCATCTGGGATTTTACACGAGATTTTGCAAGTTTATAGCAACTCTCCCATGCTCGACTACATGTGTATATCCTTAAATCAATTGGAAAACATGATCAAACATGCGAAAGAACATTTTTCCTAGATGTTGATAATATGCTCAATTATTATAGTTCGGGTCCCAAGACGTTTTCGGGTCTTGTCAAAAAGATAATGAAATCGTCGGGATCGTTCACCCATATACCGGCATTATACGATCATGTAAATAACGAGCTCGTGGTTGACGATAAGAAAAAATCGGAACTTCTTAATTGGTACTTTTGTTCAATATCCACAATTGATGACACTAATCGGGAAGTTCCACCCTTTGCGCGGCGAAATGATCAATCGCTTAGTAACGTTGTAGTTTCTAGGAAAGATGTTCTTGACGTTACAAGTTCTGAAGTTGGGTAAAGCTTCCGGCCACGATAGCATAAGTCATCAAATGTTGACGTTTTCAGCCGATAGCATATCAACCCCGCTACACATATTGTTCAACAAATCGTTAACAACGGGTATATTTCAAAGTTACTGGAAGCTGGCATCGGTAATGCCATGTTTCAAGAAGGGTGACAAAGCTGAACCGTCAAATTATCGGCCGATTTCTCTGTTAAGTTGCGTCGGAAAGGTGTTCGAGAGAGTAGTATATAAGTATAATTACTTTATAAGTAATAATATGATATATAGATATCAGTCGGGGTACTCACTGAGATTTATCATAACATATGTGAAGCGCTAAATAGGAAAAATAATGTTTGCGTTGTGTTCTGTGACATATCGAAGGCATTTGATAGGGTTTGGCATGAGGGTCTTCTGGTAAAGCTGAAAGCTTATGGTATAGATGAAAACGTATTTCTATGGATTAAGAGTTATCTAAGTAAAAGAAGACAACGAGTCTTTGTAAAAAATTCGGTTTCATCAGAATCGTATATAAATGCAGGTGTACCACAAGGATCAGTATTGGGAACCCTGCTATTTTTGATTTTTATTAACGATATATCAGACGACTTAGATAGTTTTACGCAATTATTTGCAGACGACACTTCACTTGGATGCTCGTCTAAGTCTCAAGAAACCATTCAGAATACATTGAATTCAGATCTAGAGAAGTTACATAAATGGTCTATTGATTGGATGGTAAACTTTAATCCGAACAAGACGAAAGCCATATATTTTACGAACCAAACCGTAGCCCAGGAACCTATTTTTACATTTAACAATCAGCAGGTCGAGTTAGTAGATAGGCATAAGCATCTTGGTGTTATTCTTTCATCAAACTGCAAATGGACTGCCCATGTTGACAGTTTATGTTTGAACGCATCAAGACAGCTAGGTGTGCTGCGAAGCCTCAAATTCACCCTGAGCAGATCAAACTTGAGTAAGATCTATCACACTTACATATTGCCTCTCTTAGAATATGCTTGTGAACTATGGGATGGGTGTACATTAGAATGCGCCAGCAAATTAGATAAAATTCACCATGAAGCTGCGAGAATTGTCACAGGCCTACCTCGTTATGCTAGCATTGAATCTCTATACTCTGAAACAGGGTGGGAAAACGAAAACTCTACTTGTTTCACCGTATCCATAACGGCAGAGTCCCTGGTTATTTATCTGACTGTATGACCCCAATAGTTGGAAATACAAACAGATATAACCTTAGAAACCAAGAAAATTATGTTTACCCTCAAACCCGTATTGAGATGTTTTCTAGGTAATTCATACCATCTACCACTATCTTGTGGAATAGTCTTGACCTACGGCTTAGAAATATACCGACCCTAGATAACTTTAAAAGGGTATTGAAAAACCAAAACCCTCTTATTCAACCACCATCGTACTTTCTGTGGTAATAGAAAGCTCAACATCTTACACACCAGACTAAGGCATATGAGTAGCACACTTAAGGCTGATCTGTTCAGGGTGGGCATAGTTGCTGACCAAAGATGTTCTTGTGGTTGGCCAGTCGAAGATAGTGTTCATTTCTTTCTTGAGTGTCCTTTGTATACTGTGCAACGAGGGCAATATATTGATATTCTTCCGGACACTGGAGAGGATAAAATAACTTTAATTCTGTTCGGGAGTTATATCCTTGACACGAATGCAAATGTAACCAACTTTGAGACAATACAGCAATTCATTAAGCACTCTGGTCGTTTCAGTTTAGATTGATTTCATTTTTATTTCTTCCTTTTTTTCATATACTATTATTATTAATTTTATTTTTTCCTCTTATTCATTCTTCGGTTTTTGTTTTGTTCTTATGTAAATCAAAATTGTATGTATTACACTTGTCGTTATCTGTACCACAATTGTTTGTATGTTGTAAAATTGTATGGAGAAGACCTTGTGAGTTGGAATAACTCGAGTCCTATCCAATATTTGTATATTTGCAAATAAAAAATGTTTAAACTAATTGGAAGACTACCCTGAGAATGAATTTCATAATAAAGTATTTTCTTTGTGATCGTTATTTTAAGTTGTTGTCTTTTGTATTTTGTTGTTTCAGACTGTCGACGTTCGAATGAACCGTTAGTACGTTCTATAGACAAATAGACCAAGAGGGCTTTAATATTTTGTCATAGATATAAGTGATCACCTTGAAAATTCAGAAAACAAAAATTAGTAAAATATTTTCTAGATTCTTCCACAAGTATCGATCTCTTATTGAAAAATTTTATTGTACATGTCGTTTTCTGATGGTGAAAGGATTATCGCATCCTGAATTTTATGGTAATGTTTTTTTTTATAAAGTTCACAAGTTTAAAAACAATCCATTGGAATGAAAAATTGGCTTCAAAATTTATTACGCAAAAGATATAAATTGAATATTTTGGGTAAATCTTTGAATTAAGCGTGTTTTGGCAGAAATGTTGATAAATTGTTACTTACTTTAAAACTTCCATAAGCTTTTTTTACTAATTGTCATTTTTAAGCATTCTAGCGGTCAAGCATGTCGGTTTTGTGTGATGACACTCCAACAAATCATTATTGTTTGAAGTTTTGTGTCGGATTCAAAATCGATATTTTATATTTCTTAACATCAGTCGATTGCTGATCCTCAGGTAGCTGTCAGTACTAGCGAGTTTTCCATAGAGAGTTACTTTACCGTCTTTTCGCTTGTTCTTGTTGTCTTTTGTCTAATGTTCTCTCTAGTGGAATTGAACTTTGATCGATTTGATTTTTATTGTGTTAAGTTTTTGTGCTTTGTCTAGGAATATTGATAGGGTGAAAAACTAGTTTAACACCGCCACATATTATATCTGCCTTTCCTAAGCCAGGAATCTTTGACAAAGCTTTCGTTTGTACTTGTCTTTTTTAATGTTTTATGTTCCTCGTGTAAGAAGTTGGTATTTTAGGACTGGATTTGAATTATATGCATTTTATTTAGACCATGGGCCAATTGCAGAACCGCGAGCAGCGCATACTGGCCTCATTGAAAACTGCTGGCGGTTGTCCATTGTGTTTTTTTTTCTGAATTGCCGCTTAATTGTGGGCTGTGTTGCGTACACTTATTCCACATCTCATTATTTTCTATCATAAGTATTTATATAAATCAACAAAAACTATCGATAACCAAGGTTTGCTTACAATTTCGGATCACTTCCATATATATTGCAGCGGACCTGAAAGTTTTTCTCTTGCCAAAAACTGTCGCAGTGTTCTTGAACGTACGTTCTAGAAACGATAGAATTTTCTTGCACGATGCACCTATTTGGTGTGTGTTCACTACTTTGTTTTGCAATAAATTAAGGTTTTCCACATTATATCCTGTCAACCACAGAATGCAAAATGACGACAGTTTTACCCAATACAGCCACTTGGGGCACAAATCCTAGTCGCGCTGTGGCCCATATTCGTCATCAGAGTACTTGGTGCCTTTTAGTGGACTTCTGCTGACAAGTAAGGTGCAACGTTGACGTATTCTAAATCCAGGACCAACACGATGTGGAACACTTACTTGTTCATTTGTTGTGTTATTGTAATTTCGGTTTATAAAAAGAGAGTACATTTGTACTTAAAAGTTATCTCGATGAACATTTAAATGCTAACATTGTTATTTGTCGTGAAAACCGTAAATTCCAACTGTGGTGTCTAGAAACTTAGAAACCATCTTCAGAATGTCAGAAGTCGATAGAGGCAAAAATAATGTCAGTGGAGTCAAAAGACATGAAAAATACAATTAAACACAGAGCAGCTCATAAAAGAACTCATCTATCAGAAATGCGAATTCACGCCGTAACTATGTACAGTAACACGTGACGTACATTTTGTATCATTGATAGAGCTCGTGAAGTACATGTAAAATTGTTTTTTGTTTCGGTTTATAAATTAGAGGTAAATATCACATTTGTTTTATTAATATTCTATCTAATTGATTTCTATTTTTATAATAAAGCAAATTTGTAGACCATTATATCTATGTTATTGTATTGGCGGTCTGCTCAAAAAGACAAAAATAAAGAAAATAAATATTCAAAAAGAAAATGCACGAAACTCAAACCCATAACATGTAATAAATCTATATTTTTGCCATAAACAATATGTTAATACATGTAGACAACTCGAGGGTAATACGGCTGGGAAGATCTAAAGCTAACACTTCTAGCTGGCATAAATCGACTAACAAAGTTTCCTCCACCTGATCCCCCGACGCCTCCAAATCTGTGGTATGAGTTACAGTCGCCGTACCATCCACACTCAAGCCATAAGCCGTAACCTTCAACGGTACCATAGTTCCTGAGATTGTGGGCGGGGCTGTATCCACGCTGACCCCTTTCGCCCATGGACAGTCCAAGTATTGCGACAATCAAAAGGATGACCTTCATTTCCTGTAAAAAGAAGTCACGATAATCTTTTAAAAACATTTATTTAACTTGTACAATGTATGTGAAAAAAAAATTGACAGTTGCAATGTATGGTGATAGATGTACTTCCATCAATTAAAGAAAAAATAAATGTCAATTTTTACCATACTGTCTTAGTTCAAAGACCACAAACAACAATATAGTTTACTTTAATAACCTTTTTCAATTATTACAAAGCAAATACAATAACCATGCACCCCGGGACGACATTTTGGGGGCATTTTGTTTTACTTATGTCTGTCCGTCCGTCTGTCCGTATACGTACGCCCTTTGCGACTTTCAGACCTGTCGGAATTCTACTTTCTGTTTGGGGACAGCAGGGGCATCCATTCCTCATGGACACATTCCTTCTTTATATTGTTACATTTTTTCTAGAGAATTACCCTCCTAAAAAAATTATTACTGTCGTTCATCTTGAAAACAAACACAATGACATATAGTTTTCTCTTTTTCTTTTATTATCTGTCATTTCAATCACAATAAATAAGACCTTGATACGAAAAACTTAAGTTGTCAACTCTAACAAATGACTTGATATATCTTGTAACATTTAAAAGATTTTTATAAGCTTCAACGACAAAATTGTATAAATTTCTACAACTTAAGTTATTAATTATAGAAAAACAAAGCAAAACTCTACGTTCCAAATCTTCTACGCCAAGGTCTATGTGATTTTTGATGGCAAAATAATTAAGTCATTATTAAGGGAAACACACGGAACACCATAGCCGTATTCCCCGACTTTCTTTTCAATTTTTGTATTAACAAATCAAGTACAAGTGCATGTATATTGCCTTGACGCTACAGTTTTCACATTACTTATTGCACGATTTATTCACATGTATATATACGAAATGGCAAAAGGGAGGAATATGCACAAACGTTGATCCTATAATCCAATTACATGTTCATTTTTTTCTGATGGAAAGCTCATAAGACTCTTTAAAATATCATAAAAACTAAATGGGTCATCTTTTTTTGTGGACAGCGCAGACCTTTAAAGATGGTGAACTTTCCTTAAAAAATGATATTTTGAATATTTGTAGGCACTGCCCCTTTACGGTAAAACTAAATCATTGATGAGATATTCTGATTCTGACCAAAATAAATATGGGGTTAAATTATCTCATTCAGGTGCACGTGGTGATTAAATAGCCATATAAAACTGTGTTGTTCAGAGTATGATATCACTTGTAATTAAAGCAAATTCGATTTTTATTATATAATTGACCCCTCCCCAAATAGATAAACAAAAAACAGTACAGAACTGCAGGGGCGGATCCAGGATTGATTTGGATGGGGCACAAATGTAAAATTTTAAAAGGTCCCGTTTTTCACGCCTCTGTATATGATGCATAAAGGGACATGCAACACAGTTATTAAACCGGTAATACTTTACTTTCAAGCCGGGTTGTAACCTGTGCGGCTTACGGGTGGCGAATAGGCCCACAACAGCGCTAAGCTTGTCGGTAAAAGTCAACTAAAGATCGCTCAGAAAACTGACACCATGTGATTTAATGGGGAAGCTCTGTAATAATGAATGCCGGGGTAGTCAGGCCGATAATGCGGACAAACTGACTGCAAACTATGTGGTGCACTCGATCACTGTGTTGGGAGAATTGTCATGCTCTTTTCACCTTAAAGAACACTGTTACAGGTCTCGATAAGAGAAGGACCCATAGAATCCCATGCAGAAAGACAAGTTGCCTGTCCCTACCCATCATTACATATTCCAGTCTTGTAACAGTTAAGCCATAAATCAATATAGGATATACACAATCTGTGTTAATTGTTTAATGTTCGGACAAAAAGTGGTGGATTATGATCATGTAATTATAGGCCTTATTTCATTTTTGAAGAGGTCAAGTGGGAGGCGGCAGGTGCCCCCTATGCCCCACTCTGGATCCACCATTGGTACTTAGTTCATTATACGCATGCATAGCGAGCTCTTTATTATAGAAAGTCTGCTAGATTGTATCAGACTGAAAATATGATGGAAGAAAATTGTTCTGTCTGATTATGTCTGTCGTGCATGTGCAGAAAGTAACACATCGTCCCAAATTATCTCGTCTCTTTGGTCAAAGTTATCAATTGAATGTTTTTTTTTTTTGTATCTACGAGATCTTTTAACATGTTTAAGGCAATGTCTTTTTAATATTAGTAAAACTACAATATAGGTTTAATTAAGTTATTTTGATATCATTAATTAAATTAGCTGAAACATGAAAAACTCGGCTTATTATCGGTTGTTTTTAGCCTTCTCATTTTTTTCTTCTTATTTAATAACGAATCGACTCGAACAATTCTTTTCTTATTACCGTTAAGGATTTTTCATTTCCTAAATAAATAATGGCACGAAAGTTAAGTCGCATTGCTTAGAAAAAAAAATCAGACAAAACGTCTAGCTAGTAGAGATTATGCATTTGGTTGATAAAATATATGCATCGAATTCAAAGAAGCGAACATTTTTAATTCTTGAAGTTATATATTCATGTAAATGCATACCTGTTGGAATGGTTTGGTGGCCCACGATGAAATGAACCCTCAGATCTCAACTTTTATTACAAACCAATATATATTTATTATATATGTACTAAGAGTTTGTTTTTTGTTGTTTTACTATGAATGACAACTGATTAAATTGTCATTTTCTTTGTCTGTAAAGTGACCTCATAGGAATCATGACTTGTGCATGACCTTACATCAATCAATATATTGCATTATCACGGGGGGTCTTGTTACCACAGACATGGTCAGAATTTTATCGAATTACATCTTTTAATCAAAAACATGGACAAAAATCGGACCACGGAAGCTTTTCCCACTACAATCGTGGTCAAAACTATAACAATGAAACACATTTTCCCACACAAAAACATTGAAACAGATTGTGTTATGAGTGTTATAGATATGAAACATTTTTTTTTACCTCAAAGAAAATCCAAAATCTTATTTTCACAAGTTGGTATAATTTCTATAGTTGTCACAATAATGAGTTTGAATTGATATATATCTGATAAACATAAAGTTTATGAAAATGAAAGTTTGTCTTTAAACAATAGAACTGGGGTGTAAGCCATATTCTTCTCCGGTGAATAGAGTGATAAATCCGACTAGGCACATCAAAGGACTATGGTAAAATTCTCTATACATGTAATTCGAAAACAATATATGTCTTTTCAACACGTACGAAATCTTTTATTTTAAACAATTCAGAACCGTTAACTCATTTTTAATGACGGAAAATAAAATATTATTTTCTTAGTGCTTATTAAGGGGACCAGGGTGCACTTAGGAGCCCTGTGTGGTTTGACACGACTACTGGCCCATGTTCAGTTTGATTGGTTAGTTATAATAGAATAAATTTTTAAACCGTTGGTCGATACTTGTTTTGTGATCTTTCAGTGGGGTGACCATTGCCTAGCGAGCAATATTTGACTATACACAAGCGGCTGTTATTGATGTGTGGTGTGTGTGTATCCTGGTCTGCTATTGCTTTGTTTTGGGTTTTTACAGCATGACATACATTTGTACTTGAACGGCGCGCAAACTGCAATGATGAAATCATTTATATGACACTGAATTCACAATTGGGGTCTCTGAATTGTAAATGGATTTACGGTCATTTTACCCCTACGTACTTCTACTTATGTGTCTATTCAAAAACCTGACCAAGGATTTTACTTCAACTATTTATTCTCTGCAGTGTGTTTCTATACTGGATGATCGCTTTTTCATATTTGTAATGTTTTGAGTAGAAATATTTTGTTACATGTATCAATATTTAACTACGCCTTTTAACATTTTAGAGTCAATTGGCTGTAAAGAACTTTTTTTAAATTTCTAATTGAACATTTTCTCTCTCAACATCTTGATGATAGGGAGCAAGTATGTGCGTACTACACATTTTTATGAGGTCAGATGACAGTCTTACAGTGATTCATTACTTTAGTTATAAAGTCGGATTGTTATTTTACGTATTTATTGCGTATTTATTGTTTTTTTTACCTTATATGAATAAGTTATACTATGATATAATATATCATGAAAAGTCCTTCGAACAGTAGATATTCGTTGTTAAAAGAAATCGATATTACAGCTATGGTATTGGACATCTCAGTACAACTTTTATTTTCAAATTATAATCTTCCCCAACTTTGACAGTAGCAAACCCACTTCACCTGCTAACGGTGACTGTTGTGCAATATTATATAGTTTTCGAGAGATGAGACTAATTTGCCCTTGCACGATGTGATATTTTATTGCAAGAAATTTGATTGGCTGTCCGCGCGATAAACCGCATTTAGATGGGCGGATTTAAAAAAATGTCTATTTTTGTGTCCACGATGTGTACATGTAATGTTCAATTAGATATTGAGTATTTTTCAAGTGCCATTGTTTTCATTGTACTTTAAGTTGCGAAAGCAATAATGTAAAGATCAATATGTAATCAATAAATCTCAAAAATTAAAACAAAAGAACACAAAACATCCTCTTAGATAGTGTCCATATTAAAAATCAAAGCGCTAAAGCGTTTAAAGGCAGAGCTAAATCTAAGCACTAAAAATAAAGAACGATCTGTGTTTCATAAACTTGAAACATAGCACATCAGTTTTGTTTGTTTTCTCCGCACACTTACACATTTGTTAAGAAATCTGTAATTAAGCTCCGCCCACTTGATCAAAGGTCAAAGGTCAAAAATGCTTAAGTGTCAACGAGTATTAATACACGATATGTAGTCCACATTTATATCGCATTTATGTTGGGGGTATAAATATGTACCTCCTATTTTAGACAATACGTATAACATTTAAAATACAATACACGAACAATGTTCTGTAATAGATCCTCTGGTAGCAATATTGACTGACCGATTTACCCTGTCTAGACGGAAAAAAAACGCGAAAATCAGATAGCTTTATGGAGCTATAAGGCTCTGCCTAAAAATCATTTCTTTACAATTCCAACCAATGTAGATCAATTTTTAAATTATTTAACGTTGAATATTTGCTGACTTACATTCATAGTTGAATTTTTTTTCTTAACTTTAAGCTAATCTCTACAAAAACTTTGCTATTAGCAATTTAGTATGTGTCCGTGAAAGACATGTCCACAACAACAATGAAATAACACGCAATAACAACAATAATCAAATGTAAATCCAATCTTTCTATATCTTGATTTAAATGTCCTTCCTTGTATATTGTACCTAACACCACTTAAGTTTATGTGGCGACAAAAACATAGTTGAGGATGCTGTTTTGTGCATGCATGAAGGCAGTTGGTATGACCTTTCACTATAATATTACTGTTATTGTCCACTAAGCAACGTGTGCTTTTTTAAAGAATTTAAGCAGAAAGGCACTAAATATTTTGACTTTTATAAAGTGAAACAAAAGATCTGACTAAATTAAGAACAAATATAATTGAAAGACATTGAAATAAAACAAAAAGTCGACATATGTGTGTAGATATGTCCACTTTGCAACGGTCCACTGTGAAACATTTCGTTTCGAAGAGGACAAATATCGTTGCATATTGGACACATTTCGTTGCATAGGGGAAATCATGTTCGATTCCAGCTCAACCCCATGCTGGTTTTTCCGGCGTCAACGGCTTCAAAAAAGATGATTTTCATCACTGTTGGCACACGGACACCCCTTTCAAACTTTGAAGCTCACCAAATCCATTCTATATTATATCAATTACTTTACAGAGCTATATATAGAATTATTTTCTTTAACTATATATTATGGGTTAAGCAAATTTTACAGTGTCACACTATTCTATGTAACTATATATATTATGGACTTGAAGATCGCATTGGAAGAGGGATGTTTGGCGCCATAAAACCTGGTTTAACCCACAATTTCGTTTGAAATGCCTGTACCAAGTCAGGGCCATTGCGATCCACCAATTCTCCGGTATAACTGATTCGTTTTTGTCAATTTCTCTGGACTATGAGATTGATCATTCAAGTTTGGTAGTTTTGTTATTACCTTTATTTCCTATGAGGTATAATTTAATATTTTAAAAGTAATTTGGGGCCAATACTTTCAGTTTAAACAGTTAGAGAAAAAGGTTTTACAACTACAAATGATGAGATAAGAATTTTAATCAGACTCGTTAGATATTTGTCAAAAGAAACTCGCAAATGCTCATTTCCTAATTTGACAAACATCTAGCTCGATGTAATAAAAATCCGTATCTCATCACTTATAGTTGTGAAACCTGTATTTCTCAAATTATTTCAACAAACAATTCCACATTTTCTAATGTTATTACGGAAATATATCCCAAGGAATTACCCTTGAAAAGATCTTACCTCACCGGCGATAGATGCCCATTTTTAGATCAAGATTTAAGTATTATCAATGGAAAATTACTAAAATATATAATAAACGGGATAACTTTTCATTTCCAATTGTAATTTTTCCTTTTCTACAGGAAGATGTACCACTTGCTTCGTCTTACAGAGTTTATATTTTACAGTTTGTAATATATGCTCGAATCTGCAGCGGTGTGTCTGATTTTAGTGATAAAAGCCAGTTTATTAAAAAAATACTAAAACAAGGATAGTATTTACTAAATAGTAAAATCGTTTTACTGAGATGATCACCTCAATATCCCTTTTATGTCTTCACAACCATAATATACCTGTGCCAAGTCAGGACCATTTCGATCTTTAAAATATTTTCGGTACGTCTTCCTTGTTTTGTGTCTTCTCTTGGACATTGAGATTGATCTTCTAAGTTCGGTAATTTCGTTTTCATTTTCAGTTACTAAGTTTTATCATAAATATCTATATCTTATTGGAAAATTTAACTGTACACGTCGATTTTTTTTTATTGTAAAGCTTTAATTAAATTTTTAAAAAAATCATTTAAGGAATGACTGTCATAATTTTTTTTTCTTTGGGGTATGAAAAAAATATCGCACATTGTATAATCTGCGGATTATACTTACTATTCAAAGTTTTTTTTTTCATATCCCCAATGACAAAAAATTATTACAGTAATTCTTTATAAATAAATTCCCAAAACAATTATAAAACATGAAAATCTTCCTAAAAAAAGAACTAAAATGTTGGCACTTCCTGTAAAAATGGCGTTTCCCCATGAATTTAGCCTTTTTTTGGTAAAATATTGATAGTTTGATACTTATTTTGAAATGTTAATTGCCTTTTTATACTTATAAACGATATTGAGATGTGGAATAAGTGTACGCGACACAACAAACATAAACAAAGAGCAATTCAAAAAATCACAACGTAAAACAGCAAGCAGTCTTCAACATGACCATAGGTCACTGCTTACCGTCTTGCATTGGCCCAGGACTTATAATACAATACACAAGTTTCAAAACCAATCCCTAAATCATCAACGAAAGACCCAATTCTTGACAAAAAACAGTTAACACAGAATGACAAGGACAAACAAAGGCTTTGGCAAAGTTTCCTGGCTTAGGACAGGCACATATAAAATGTGGCAGGGTTAAACTAGTTTTTTTGGATCCAACCTTCCCCCTATTGATAAGCTTGCACAAAGCATACATATAAAACACACAGTAAAACTCAATCGACAAAAGTTCAATTCAACAAGAGAGAACCTAAGACAAAATACTGTACGAAAACAACAAGACAAGGAGGAACTCTCTTAAGAACACTCGAAGTTACTGACAACTAGCTAAGAAACATTTATCGATTGATGTAAAAGAATCAAATACATCAGTTCTAAATCCGACACCCCAAGTAAAAACAATGAATGATTTAGAGTTGTATCACCACACAGAACCGACATACTTGATCGCTGTGGTGCTTATAAATAATACAGTGTTATGTCATTTTTGAGCATTGCAGCGATCAAGTGTGTCAGTTTTGTTTGATGATACACCACCAAGCATTAATTGTTTGACGCTTTGTGTCGGATTTAAAATCAACATACTTGATTTGTTTTACATCAGTCGATAGAGGCTTTTTAGCTAGCTGTTAGTTACATCGAGTATTCTCCCTTGTTGATTTGAACTTCAATCGATTTAATTTTTACTGTGCGTTAGTTTGTGCTTTGTTATTGATTATCGATAAGGGGAAGGTTGGACCCTAAACAACTAGTTTAACCTGGCCATATTATAAATGTGCCTGTCTTTACCCTGAGCCAAAAATTTTATCAAAGCTGATGTATGTATTTGTCGAACTTATGTTATTTGTTTTTTCGTCAGGAAGAGGGTCTTTCATTAGCACTTATGGATTGGGCTTGAATGATATGTAGTTTATTTTAATCCAGGGCCAGTTGCAAAACAGATAGCAGCAACCGCTGGTCACATTAAAGGCTGCTGGCTGTTTTCCGTTGTGGATTTTTTTCATTGTCGTTTATATTGTGGGTTGTGTTGGTACACTTATTCCACATCGCATTATCTTCTATTATTCCATATGCCAGTGATCGATTGTACACATCTTAAGATTTTTAGACACCGCTGTCTCCGTGACCGACTTTGAGACCAATGTTATAGGAAAATACGCTTTATACGATTTCTAAAAAATCTTCTGTCGTTATCAGTCACTGGTGGAAAAATTCAAAATTGAAGTGATTATTCTGATCAATGTTTGGATGATTTTTGTACTGAGATGATATTAACCTTATTATCCCTATCACGTCTTCAGAAACGTCAATGCTGAAAACCTGGCCGTCATCCATAGTGGTGTATCTTGTTGGGAAAATTATAACATTCCTCGTCGTTAAATAAGTCTGCTGTAGGTCTCAATAGGCGTTAGACCCGTAGGATACCCGTGTAGGAGGCTTTTCTGTATGATCCTATCCGTTCCCCCTTTTTTCATTAGCAGTCAAAACTCGCACCCCCCATTCGCGTTGTGTCCCCAATTTCTCCTCCCCATGTTATCACTCCTTTTATGTTTCGCCGAAATCGCTTCTTGGAGTAAAGCAATAACTATAAACTAACTAACGAAATAATCTTACCCTTAATTTTCGCTAAGCTAGTCGTAGCTATCCTTATTCTTACTTTTGATATGATAGATACATAAAGTGTCGATGTTATATAAATTTATTCCGAACATAAAATATTTGGACAACTTCCTTTCCTATGTATCAATAAAAGTGACATATTTAATGGTTTTTCAATTGCGTACCGTACTGTTGTCCGAAAACTAGAAAGTTCAAAGGACAAGGTTAACATTTACGCGACTAACTACTAGTAGTCTGTTATATATGTTCGAGATGTAGTTACAAGTGTATTTAATTAATTGTCCCATATAGGTCCGGATGGCGAATAGGCCCACAGCAGAGTCTTTCTTGTCGTAAGAGCCGACTGGGGGTCTAAGGAATCTGACTTCAGGTCAGTGATCAGCCCACAGAGCTAAGTGTGTGCCCTAGGTGCCTGAATAGGATGTCGCTCTTACGCGGAGGTTGTCAGGTTATTATTACGGATAGCCTGATAAAAATGGGCAAACGTGTGTAGAGAGTGCAACTTTTCATGTACGTTAAAGATGCTGTTGTAGACCACCAAGTAGTTCACTTCGTATGTCCACCCCTATCCACCTTTCCCCTTTTCCTGTGGTCTTCGAAGTTAAATATTCTTATGTTTCCAAAACCAACCTATATTCCCCATCATCATTTCATGTTCATTCTATCATCCTCGTCCTAATACATGTATAACTCTCTTACTCAGTCATTGATAATTCTATTGTTATATTATGTTAACCTTAAAGACATAGAACCTATCATTTTGGCAATTTTTAAAAAATAATGAAATTCACACTATTTGAAGAATACATTGTAAAACCTTTGAAGAAACTGTTGAATTTTCAAACAATCTACCAGAAAGTATTCTTTTCGACGAAAAACTGAAGAAAAAAACACTGTGTCAAAAAAGAGGACAAACTAATTATAGAATGTAAACACTTGCGGGTGCCGGAAAACTGAGAAACGAAAAGTAACCAAACGAAACGGAGCGGAACAAAAACGATATCGGTAAAGATTGAAACGTAAACAGTAAAGTAAGAAACCAAAATCAGTAAAGAAAGGAAACAAAATCGAGCTAAACTGGTAAAAAATGAAAACTGAATCGATTTTAGCCGACACCAGTCGTTTTTCTTAATTTACCGATTTCGTTTTCTCTTCGCTTCGTTTGGTTACATTTCGTTTCTCAGTTTAACATTACCCAGTTTACCAAAAGTAAATATTTATGCTGGACAATACTTAATCAACGCGAATAATAAAGATAAGATTATTTTAAAGAAAACTGCAAAACATTGAGTTTTTATGTTGGAAAAGATAAGTTTTAGATGGTATATTTTTAATATATGTACTTTTTATTCAATGTGAAAAATTGTGAAATTGATAGGTTCTATGTCTTTAAACAGCCTTATTGGTAAGACGTATATAATTTCCTAAGGGTCATGTAATAAGAATACATCTTGAAGCACCGTTTAAAACATCAAGAGTGCTATTGGTACCGATAGTTTGTTAGTCACACGTTCTAGTTCAAGTAGATAAAGGAAAGATATGGATAGAAATTTCAATATAGTATAGTATAAGAATTTTAGATAAAATAAAACCAATTAAAAAATAGTATGACCAGTAAATATCAGTAGATCTTTCAGCGATATATTAGATTGTTAGAAGTTGGTTTTTTTTTTCATTTTTCAAATAATAAATGAAATCGGAGGCGATGTTCCTACTTCTGTTTTGTTAAAATGATGGTAGATATTAAAAAAATCGTCTGTATATGAACCAGCTAACGTAGTGTGTCAATGGCATAGGGGTCTACTATATAGTCTCTACTAAAAACTACCAAATCAGTCATTAAACAACGCCTAAGAGTAACACAAGAGTCGAGCGTTAGTGCTTCCACCGGGTAATCTTTCCTCAGAATACCTATCCAGCACATTAAAGGACGTACGTCATTGAATCACGTAAAACAAGGAGGCGAATGGATATTCCAACCGTGATAGAATAAAATATCATATCCAGGAAAAATACATGATGGTGTCAACTTTATAACTTTTTGTAAAATATTTTCTATAACTGTGCATCTCTATCTAAATTCAGTCTCCTGCTCGACGGATAAATGAGCGTTTATGCTATTCCATTGACCCATGTGATAATTTTTAATATAAATATAGGGTGATTTGTTTTATAGAAATAGTCTCTCTAGGCTCACATAAGAAATCAATCCAGTTGTTAAGATACCAATACGCAAAAAAAAAGAAAAATCATATGAAAATTATTTACCTGCTTAAATGCTTACATTAAGGATTTCTATTGATTTTGAACTAAATAGGTTATTACAGGAAATTAGCACCTCTTCGAAAATTGGTCCTTCCGCGGCAACTACTCCCTAAATCCTTGTTGATAACCACCGAGAATTACATCGATTTCCTTAGCAGAGCGTCACGTCTAACGCACAAATTGCTCACACAAGGTTATGTTGCTCCTCGGTTGCTGTCTTCACTCAAGACATTTTACGGAAGACATCATGCACTTATAGACAGATATATATGGGATTTCGATCTCTCAGACGAGTGCAGATGTTGGTTGTTATGGGGTTTTGTTTTGTCTTCTTTTACCGGATTTGACACACTGATTTGACCGTTGGCTACGCGACGGGTGTGCTATAGCGGGCAGGAATTGCTTACTCTTCCGGAACACCTGAGTTCGCACTTGTGTCGACTTGAGTTCGCGTTGTTGATTAATATTCAGTTATTTTTGTGCTTCTGTGTTTTACATGTTGTCTGTTTTTGTCCCGTTCTTGTTGGTATTTACTGGTTTTGTCTCTGCCCTTTTGGACTTTTGACATTCGGATACCCCATTGGTACCTCTGCTTCATTGATATAGTTGGTGGCAAACTTCAAGACGATATGCAGCGAGTACGTGCTCCAACGTAGGCTGCTGGATGTTAAGTTTAAGAAGGTGACATACACAAGTGGTTACATAATGTACTAACGTGTTTGCCTTGCTAAAGACTAAGTTCCCGTTGTTGAAATTCTGTTCGGTTGAGTTTAGTCGTTGCCCTTTCCGACTTCTGACAGTCGAATGTCCCATTTGTGCCTGCATCTTATTAACAAGAAATGCGGAATTTGTTATTTATAACATTTTTAAGTTTGGATTTTGCTTTCTAGGACATTTTTTTGATTTAGAGAGTGCGGGGGCTGAGAGGTTTAGGTACTTGCCTGTAAATCACAGGTCGAAACCTTTGTGGGTTCGAGCACGTGTGAAGGTTTCTTCCAAGCCTTGCCGTTTCACCCGATTTTCCAGCACAAGCATGGCGCCCATGCAAGTGCCTCTTATAAGCCTAACGGTCGTTAATCTTGCCGGTCAAGCTATTTGGAGCTTATGTTATTTGTTTGACTGTGCACAGTACCGATGCGAAATCACTGGCGTTTAATCAATCTTACCTTTACCGATTAACCTTTTTAATGCTATGCGTGGTATTTTTAACTAGAGTCAATAGCAAAACGACCATCGTCTCATTGAAGGCTGCCGGGTGACATTGTTTTCTATTACGGATTTTTAAATTACCGTTATGTAGGTTATGTTGCTTACACCTATTCTACATCGGGTGTAGGTAATCATCGAGTTCGTGTCAGAGTTCGAGTTACGGCTCGAGTTCGATTTAAAGTTCGAGTTGAAATTTGAGCAAACTCGAAACAATGATTTTTTATGGCAATAATCGAGTTACGACTCGAGTTCGAGTTAGAGTTCAAGTAACAGACCGAGTTAGAGTTCAAGTTACAAAACGAGTTGTATATCTATTTTTTGGCACACTTTCTTTCTCATTTATATTTGCAACTCTGCTGCATGTAACCAGCAATCTACTTTGAGATGCTAACTTAGTAAGGTACTGATTCATATTAATAATGCGGTTACAGATAAAAACCCGACTTCAATGGAAATATATTTACCTTGGATGTTTATTTTACTTCTTTAACAAATTCGGAATCTATTAAAATGCTTCTGACGCAAAATTTCTAACACAGCGTTATGTTAGGGAGCAACCATTTGATTTTTTTTTCGGGGAGCGGGGCGGGGAGCTATGATGAATTTGAAATATATTGTAAAAGGCAGGATGCCAAAAATCAGGAAATTAAAAGGAAAAAAGGCAGGACGGTGTTTTTGCCCGAAAAAGATTATGTTAAGTTTAAAAAAAAAATTCACGCAAAACAAAAATTCCAGGCTTCGATTTTTCAAAAATAAAAAGGCGGGAGGAAGGAAATATCCATAGCCCCCCTCTTAAAAATCTAATGGTCGTTCCCTTACTGTTCGATTGTTATTGTCTTTATTCAAGGAACTTGATAGAAAACAAGTAAATCTGTGAGCTATTGCTCACAAGTGATACGCCCACTCCCAAAATAATACCTTGCGTTAAAAAGTATTCGGTAAAGTATAACAGCATGTATACAAAGGATAAAGTTATAGAAAAAAAAAACCAGACATTTACGTCATACAGTTGCTTAGAAATATAAATGACAACAAAGTTCCAGACAATAAATTTTGCTACGACTGACGCGCGTTTCGTCTATTCAAGACTCACCAGAGGCGCTCTACCATAAATATTGAAAATGCCAAACACTGTATGAATATGAAGAGCATAGAACAATATAACCAAAAATACCAAACTGGGGAACCAAATTATTACTAAGATATTCAACCTATGTCTGGGGTAGGAAGAACCTTAGGGTTTAGACAATTTTGAAATTTAGACGGATAATTTAAAGCTTTGATGTATTCTCCAACTCAAAAGTGTTGGTGCCGGAGCGGGCTAACCTCGGGGAATTTAAACTCCACCAGCAGTGCTAACCTTCACGTGTGTTCGAAATACAAATGACAACAAGTTCCAGACAATAAATTTTGCTACGCCTGACGCGCGTTTCGTCTATTCAAGACTCACCAGAGGCGCTCTACCAAAAATATTGAAAATGCCAAACACTGTATGAATATGAAGAGCATAGAACAATATAACCAAAAATACCAAACTGGGGAACCAAATTATTACTAAGATATTCAACCTATGTCTGGGGTAGGAAGAACCTTAGGGTTTAGACAATTTTGAAATTTAGATGGATAATTTAAAGCATTGATGTATTCTCCAACTCAAAAGTGTTGGTGCCGGAGCGGGCTAACCTCGGGGAATTTAAACTCAACCAGCAGTGCTAACCTTCACGTGTGTTCGAAATACAAATGACAACAAAGTTCCAGACAATAAATTTTGCTACGCCTGACGCGCGTTTCGTCTATTCAAGACTTACCAGAGGCGCTCTACCAAAAATAGTGAAAAATTACAGAAGGACGAACGAAAGAACGGACGGGTAGACAAGGGTAAAACAGGAAACCCCTTTTCTTCGAAGCGATGCCTGACTGACCTTGAAAGGGGAGGCACGTTACAACTCATCATAATAAAACTGTGTACCAAAGTAGAAATAAATTCCATTAAGCAGATACCGTGAAATCTATTACGACAAATTGTCCTTAAAATTTTGACCCTTAAAATGTTCGCTAAGAAAACAGAGAGTAGATGCGAAACTGTCATGAAAAGGGAGAGACGCGGTACAACTCACGGACTGACGGACGGACAGACGGAGGGACAGGGTGATTGCAATATGGCCCCTCTCTTACAAGTGGGGGTATAATATAAAAGTTTTTATTATAACCCCACTTGTACATTGGGCGTAAAATTGCCACATTGGTACATATTTGCTTCTTGTCAACAGTCTTTGTGACATTTTGTAAATATGTACATTTATTGGTTTTAAATCATTTCTACACACACATTTATAAATGCGTATATTGCAAGGCGACAACCTAAACCAGTTTAAAAAAAGCAGAGGTACCAATGGGGTATCTGAATGTCAAAAGTCCGAAAGGGCAGAGACAAAACCAGTAAACACCAACAAGTGGTTTGTTTGACAACTTTCATGTAATTGCGCCAAAGTCAATATCCTACTCGAACTCTAACTCGATCTGTAACTCGAACACTAACTCGTTCTCGAGTTATTACTCTATTATTGCCATAAAAATATATTGTTACGAGTTAGCTCAAATTTCAACTCGAACTAGAGTCATAACTCAAACTTTAACTTGAACTGTAAATCTGACTCGAACTCAAACTCGTCGATTACCTACACCCTTCAACGTCTCTTTATCTTTTATTAATATGTATAAGAAAATTGATTAAGATGATGATGATGATGATGATGATGATGATGATGATGATGATGATGATGATGATGATGATGATGATAATATGATGATGATGATGATGATGATGATGATGATGATGATGTATCGGATCACAAAGCCAATAGAGTTTTTTTTTGGTTATATATTTTAAATTATTTAACATCAATTATTGATTAGTTTTTAGGAAGAGCCTTATGAGGTCATATAGCTATCTGATTTTCGCGTTTTTATTCGTCTAGACAGGGTAAATCGGTCAGTCAATATTGCTACCAGAGAATCTATTTCCGAACATTGATCGTGTATTGTATTTTAAATATTATACGGAGTGTCTTAAATAAGAGGTGCATATTTATACCCCAACATAAATGCGATATAAATGTGCACTACATATCGTGTATCAATACTCGTTGACGTTTACTTAAGCATTGTTGACCTTTGACCTTTGATCAAGTGGGCAGAGCTAAATTACAGATTTCTTGAAAAATGTGTAAGTGTGCTGAGCAAACAAACAAAACTGATGTGCTATGTTTCAAGTTTATGAAAAACAGATCATTCTTTATTTTTAGTGCTTAGATTCTGCCTTTTAACGCTTTAGCGCTTTGATTTATGTATAGCATATAATTATACGTTTTATTTATTTACGATCCATTACCGGTCTTTGAGAGAAGCGTTGACCTTTTTTTTCAGATCTTTTTTATTTTATAAAAGGATATGGTGTAAATAAACATGAGATATATGTACACTCCAACTGGCATTAATTTCTATGAGCTGTATACCCATTTCAGAATCATTGTACTGATCAACAGTACTAAAACCCATCTGGTTTTAAACGTTTATTGCCAAGTGCTTTCGACGACTGACGAGGAAAAATAGTTATTAGCCATTATTGCATAAGACCGAATTTGCATCAAATATTTTTAATAATTAAACGTTCAAAACAAAATTATAATCAACGTCTATTAATAAATAATCGACATGCTCAACTTTCTTATTGACAACATATTTGTTCAGTTTGGTGGACGTGTTTTTCAGCAAACAATAGGGATTCCAATGGGCACTAATTGTGCACCTTTGCTTGCTGATTTGTTTCTTCATTCATATGAAGCAGACTTCTTGCAATCTCTTCTAGACAAAAAAGACCGTAGACTAGCTTTCTCTTTCAACCTCACGTTCCGTTATATTGATGATGTCCTTTCACTAAACAATTCTCGATTTGGTGACTTTCTCCATCTCATATATCCACAGGAGCTTGAGATAAAGGACACAACGGATTCTAGGAAGTCTGCTTCATATTTAGATCTTCATCTCGAAATTGACTCTCAAGGAAGACTTTCAACAAGGCTCTATGACAAACGTGATGACTTCAACTTTCCAATCGTCAACTTCCCCTTCTTGTGTAGCAATATTCCGTCAGCTCCAGCTTATGGAGTTTACGTATCTCAATTGATTCGTTACTCCAGAGCGTGCGGGACTTACATCGATTTCCTTAGCAGAGCGACACGTCTGACGCAAAAATTGCTCACACAGGGTTATGTTGCTCCTCGGTTGCTGTCTTCACTCAAGAAATTTTACGGAAGACATCATGCACTTATAGACAAATATGGGATTTCGATCTCTCAGATGAGTGCAGATGTTGGTTTGTCATAGAATGTTGTTTTGTCTTCCTTTACTGGATTTGACATGCTGAATGGACTATTGGCAACGCGACGGGTGTGCTATAGCAAGCAGGAACTGCTTACTCTTCCGGAGCACCTGAGTTCACTCTTGTTTCGACTGGAGTTCGCGTTGTTGATTGATATTCAGTTGTTTTGTGTTTCCATGTTTTACGTGTTGTCTGTTTTTGTCCCGTTCTTGTTTGTGTTTACTGGTTTAGTCTCTGCCCTTTCGGACTTTTGACATTCGGATACCCCATTGGTACCTCTGCTTATTTAATTTTTTAAATTATATTGTCATTCGTTCTTGCCATCATTGTTATAAAACATTCCTCGATCCTTTTGAAGCACCATTGTATACAATATGACACTGAGCCGCTGCTTCTGAATTATTACCTTGCGTTCCACAATAGGGTTCAACATATATTTTGAAAATATTAAAATATAACTGATAAGATTAAAAGACCAGTATTGCAGTTCAAATGTAATTTATTAAATAATTTATAGATAGCAAAATATATTTTACAACATAATACAATGATCTGATGAAATAGTGATCAATCAATGACACCTATTTATATGTACTAAATCAAAAATCATGTATATGCATTATGTATATTTGTATACTAGTAACTAATCCTGAAAAAAAAACTATAATTTCTTGATATTTGAACATAGGTTTAGTTTGGCACATATATCACTGGTTTGTCATTCACTTGTCTTGTTTTATATACTATGACATTCAATTTGAGATTGATCATCCCAGTTCGACATTTAAACTATCTGTTAGCATTTCTATATTGCACGTAGGATTCTCAAATTGATCATTATATTAGGTACAAGAAGGTCGATGTTTTAACCTCTTACCGTCTTCATTTGGCAATATATTGTTTTCGTATAAAAAATGTTTTACGAACTTTTTTAATATTAAGCTTAATTTTAATACATGCTTGTCGTTTTAGTTTTGTAGCTCCAGAAATTCTTTTATAGATGAACACTAATTTAAACAAGAGGCTCCCAGGAGCCTGAATCGCTCACCTGGTCTTAATGTCAACCCTTTGAAGACTTTTGTATAGCTAAATGAGCTGAATGTTTAAGCAATAAAAAGCTTTTCTCTATCTGCAATAGTTTTCATTCCAAAGCAAAAAACACTATTTTTCATCTTTAAAGGGCCATAACCCCTTAAAGGGGTCATCTGACAACTTTGACCCTAAAAAGACTTTTGTAGAGCTAATTAAGCTGAACATTTAAGCAAGCAACATCTTTTCTCTATCTGCAAAACTTTTCTTTCTTTAGGCCAAAAACACTATTTTTTGCCTTTAAGGGGCCGTAACCACTATAAGGGGTCATCTGGCAACTTTGACCCTATGGAAACTTTTGTGTAGCTAAATGAGCTGAACATTTAAGCATGCAACATCTTTTCTCTATCTGCAATAGTTTTCATTCTATAAGCCAAAAACACTATTTTTTGCCTTTAAGGGGCCGTAACCCCTATAAGGGGTCATCTGACAACTTCGACCCTATGGAGGCTTGTGTAGAGCTAAACGAGCTGAACATTTAAGCAAGCAACAGCTTTTCTCTACCTGCAATAGTTTTCATTCTATAGGCCAAAAACTCTATTTTTTGCCTTTAAGGGGCCATAACCCCTATAAGGGGTCATCTGACAAGTTTGACCTTATGGAGACTTTTGTAGAGCTAAATGAGCTGAACATCTAAGCAAGCAACAGCTTCTCTCTATCTGCAATAGTTTTCATTCCATAGGCCAAAAACATGAAAAAATGCTATTTTTCACCTTTAAGGGGCCATAACTCCCATAAGGGGTCATCTGACAACTTCGACTCAATGGAGACTTTTGTAGAGCTTTTGATGCTGAAGCAGTAACGTGGCATCAGATTTCATCTATCTCTTATACTTTTTGATTTACAAGTCAAAAACAGTAGTCTGACCCCCTGGTCTATTTTTAGCAACGGCGGCCATGTTTTTCGACGAATCAAAAATTCCCACATCAGTTCTGTGGGGGATACCCTAAAGTACCACCAGACCAAATTTGGTTTGAATCTGTGCAGCCGTTTCAGAGGAGAAGAAGTTTGAAGAAAAGTTAACGACGACGACGACGACGGACGACGACGGACGACGACGACGGACGCCAAGTGATGGCAATAGCTCACCTGGCCTTTGGCCAGGTGAGCTAAATATGAGCATTGATACCGCTTGTTCAGCTCCTACCATTTTAATTAAGTTGATTGTTGTTTTTTTCAGATTCCTTGTGGGTTATTTAAATTGCGCCGTTTTCATGTACAATTCAGTCTTCAAATCCATTTTAAACTTATCTCGTATTTGGAAGACCCCCTGAGCTCAAGGTGTGATATTGTTGTTAGGTTAACTCTCATCTATCTATTTTTTAATATTGGAAAACAAGCTTCATGTCAATTTCTCTCCTGTTTGCTGTATTGCCATATTTTTGTCCCTGTCAAAGGACACCATGGTTCCTTTGGACCATGTCATACATGTCAAGAGTCGGAATATTTGTTTAATGGGTCTTTCGTTGATAATTTAGGGATTCATGTTAATCTTAAGTCAATGTATGTATTGCATTTTTAGCCTTGGACTACTGCAAGACGGCGACCAGCGACCTCTGGTTATGTTTAAGATTGCTTGCTCCTTTTTAATGTGATTATTTAAATTGTCGTGTCTTTATGTTGGTTGTGTCGCGTACATTTATTCCACATCTTTTCATCGTCTATTAAGAAATGTTCATCCCGATTGTTATAAAATAACAACTAAATATAGAAATGATTTATAATTAGTGAATAACGTCTATCCTTGATGAATTGTTTTATTATGACATAAATGTAATAGATGTATGATATGGAGGACGCCTGGAACGACATTTATGAATGGATTTATGTTTACTTATTGAGAATATATGAATATTCAGCAGTTATTCTGGTTTTGATTAGTTTTTGGCTGTTTGTTGTACTGAGATGATCACCTATAAATATCCCTTATATATCTTTAAAACCGTGTTGTGATGAACCTAAAGAAAGGAAGGGGGAAGTTTGCCGAGCCATAAAACCTGGTTTAACCCATCGTTTTTTTTAATTGCATGTACCAAGTCAGGACCATTGCGATCTTCAATTTCACGATCCGGTATTTCTTCGCTGTTTTTATGGAAATTTGTGATTAATCCACCAAGTTCGGCAATTTTGTTATTACCTTTATTAAGCGTGTCTTCATTAACATATTGCATGAAAAACAATCTAGTAGACCTGTAGTTAACTTGTGTTTGTTGATACATTAACATGTTTTTACAAAAGACCCGAATTTAACCTATTCTTTTAACCACCTGCGTGTAATCCTCTGATGAGTATTGAAAAAGAGTTTTAAAATCCTCTATCTTTTACATGTTGTCTGTTTTTGTCCCGTTCTTGTTTGTGTTTACTGGTTTTGTCTCTGCCCTTTCGGATTTTTGACATTTGGATACCCCATTGGTACCTCTGCTTCTATCACTTGTTTTTTTTTTACACAAAGATTTCTAGCTAATCATCAGTTGGTCTTTTCCGCTAAACAACAATTTTCCGTAAATTACCGAGCTGAGTTAGCTTCAGGCAAATAGTTGGAATCCTCTCGTTAAAATGTCACAACTAAACGCAATATCATGATACTGTTTGTTAAATTCTAAGCAAAATTAAGAAATGCACAAATTAATTTAATAAAATTCACTTGGCGAAGACAGCATTGCATTGACATTATAATAGAAATGATAAAAGGGTCTTATCTTAAATTAAGGTAAATACTTAGAAATAGTTTCATCCTGCGGGATGTCTTTAATCCTGTATTCTATTTTTTTCTTAATCGTTATTTCCGTCAAGTTTCTAAATGTACCCTCCGATACCAAGAATACAAATTCAACACTGATACTCTCAGTAAAACCTGACAGTATCTGATTGTTGACATTTATTTTGATTTTGTCCTCTAAAGAAGCGCGAAATTCTCTGCCAAGGAAATGACGCCAGAGATTCCAAAAAAAGGGATAATTTCGTCCCCAACAAATATTGTCCCTAAATTTTCGATAATTTTTGGTCATTTTTAAAAATGTAACAAGGATTTATTTTTGCACAAAAAATTGAATAATAATAAATAGTTATCTATCCAAGAATTTCTTACCAACAATTTTTTCAACGTGCAAATGATTTATTTATTTTTTTTTTTGGAAGGGGGGGGGGGGGGGGGTTAAGACTTTGCTTCAATCTTATTCCTTTTTAAAAATTCCCTTTTTGTCGAGTACATGGGTGTAGTTAAAAAAATGAAATTTTCGATGTTCGTTCAGAAGGCAGGGTCGTAATTATAATCACGTTATGTCAAAAGGTCGTTATGGCCCAATTACTAATATATCAGGTCATATTTTCAAAAATCGTACATTTCAATGAAATATAAAAAAATACGTTTACACTGTATTTCATGAATAATAATTCATAATCAAATTTGTGGTTTTAATGCTTTCTTTGTTTTGTTTTGTTTGTTTGTTTTTTTGTTTTTTTTTTTTTTTTTGCATCTGCAGCTTTTAAATGTAAAATTAGGCCTCAAATACTCATTATTTAATGAAATAAGCAATAGAAACTCCTTCTATTTCAATTTCATAAAAATATACTACATAATTATGTCATTGATAAAAAGGGGTTTGAAAAATATTCCAAGCCGTTTATGATAAAACATAATGTTGAAACGGGTCTTTAATTTCTCCTTCGGCATTAAAAGCTCACATTCAGCTTGTGTTGTTCATGTACTTTTTGACGTTAAAAAATCTTACCTCCTACCTTGTACACATTATATATTTGCTCATTACAAATAATGACTTCTGACCTAACAATGAGGGACTTTATAAAGCACTGTATATAAAGGACATCATATTTTGTCATAAAAGAATCGCCATGCAATTTTACTTGTACAACGACCCATTATCAGAGTTATCGCCCTTATGGGATTGTCAAAAGTGTACATCATCTCAGTTTTTACCTTAAGCTAGATACGACGGTTAAGGTAAGTTGCAATATCGTTCAGCTCTCACCCGACAATTTATAGCGAGCACAGCGAGATCGGAGAGCTATACAGCAAGTTCCCGCGAAAAATTTGCCTAATGCTGATATTGATTTTTTTTCGTCTGGATATTGCTTCTCACAATTTCACGTGCACACACTGGTTCGATGCGAATTTGAAAATAATTACAGAACCAATTTTGCTAATCGCCTTCCAAAAAAATTCTTTGTAAATATAGAACAAAGAGAAAGATATTCTGATGACGATGAGTTACTTAATTTTTTAAGTAAAACAAATTTAATTAATTTTTTTTTGCATTTTCTTTTTTTACGCTCATTCGTGCCAAATACCTCGTCCCAAACTGAACGTTCTAGAAAATGAACTGATTAAAATAAAAATAAATACGATAAAAAAAAAACATCAAAAGTGTCCACGTCTTTTCGGGAATGGGGTCCTCTAGATCTTATATTCTGAATTCCAAACGATTTTATTCCTAAATTGAGGCGTGGAACTCCTTCATATGAGGGCCAAAAAGAGGATTCATATTTGATGTTTCATGGTATAGGGGGGCTTTCTTCAACTTAAATGGTATGTAAAAAGCTGTTCATTGACATCTTATATTTTTGCTGTGCTCGCATTTAAGCAATGCCTATCTCATATTATATAAAATCTACCGATTTAAATTAATTTACCTTTAAGCTGCAAACAAATCTAAAAAAGACACCATATGGTAGAATCTAAAATGGGTTAAATTTTGCATGTTATTAACTTTTGAAAAAAAAGGTGTACAAAATGTACCAATGGGTCAATCGCATGTCGTAAACCCGAAAAGGCGAAGACAAAATCGTTAGTCATAAAATCATTACAAAACGAACCATACAATAAACAATAAAAACACATACATATTGCGTATTTTCAAAGTTTTGATTCATATTATTAGTTTCATGTCCTTCAACATAGTTAAATTAGGGTAACAAGTAAATTTAAGGTAACAGATATATCAAATTGTATTTGCTGACATTAAAAATGGTGTTTTTCTTCAAACAATCTTTCAGGTCGTTTACCTGTAAAAGAGCACTTTTGGTCAATCGTATCTACGTGACATCTTAATATTGACTTTTAATGCATGTCCTCCAGAAAAAATAGTTTGAAGTTTCTTCAAGTTCATTGATCTAACGAAACTATGCAGTCAACAATACCTTTCGAGTGTGTATGTGTATTTTTGCTTTTGATCTCACAGCGCTTTTGTGTTGTATACAACTTAGCTATGACATTGTTTAATTAAATTTAAGAAAACCCTATATTTGCTTTCTATCCCAAGCATAAGTTGATTTCGAATTTACATTAAGATTTTTGTGCTCTACATCTATTGTTCTTCGTTTGTCATATTAAACTAGTATTAGGAATTTCAATGTTTTGTAAGAGCATCTCTGATAACTTTTTATACCCCGCCACACGAAGTGGCGAGATATTATGTTATACCCTCACTTGCTTACGGTGTCCATCCGTCCATTCGTCCGTCCCCCGAAGGTTTCCGAGTGATAACTAGAAAAAGCGTCAAAGTCCGAAAAACATTATTGGAGATTTGCTACTTTGTAAATTTTCCAAATTTGAAAATGATGAAATTTTCTGTTCTAAAAAGATACAATGTAGCTCATTTCTTTTCTGTCTCTATATACATGATATAGATGTATAGTATATATGAAGACGGGTAAAATAGGTAGCAAACTCCGTATAAATGTAGGGTTCTTTATTATAGAGGTCTGGTACAAATACAATCACAAATGTCGTCTCAAAGAAAGACCCTATAAAATAATATAAAGTTCATAAGTACTAGCACAAGAAAGATAACTCCTGCTGACAATATGATTCGTAAATAAAATAAATATAGTACTCTGTGTACAATACAGTTGCTTCGCTGAGATGTATGTCTCATAGAATATAATGATTTGCTTGTGTATGCCGCAAACAAATATACTGGTAAATAGTATAATAAAGTTTCATGAAAATCTATGATCTGCATGATTAGTAAAAATACAAAATAAGCAAAGCATTAGAAAATGAAAAGCAAAGAAAAAATAGCAAACTAAAAATAACAAAAATAAACTCAACACTCTGCTTACCTCATACGAGGGTATGAAGGTCTTAGCGTCTATGGGATGACTATAATTTCATTACAAAAATATCAGCTTAACACCTGAAGTAAAAATAGGTTTTATAACCATGTGTTCAGCAAATAATTAAACACATAATCTGAACACTTAAAACACACAGTTTACTGGTATATTAAAAATACTATTACTTTAATGTATTATATAAGTCTATGACTTTATTTATCAAATATTTAAAAGAAACCTCATTCTCTCAAAATTACTTTATTTAGTAAAGTTACTGAAAAGTTTATGTGGTTTATCAAAAAGTTATTCATTTTAATGTAACTTTAACTATTATTTATTCCATATTTACAACTTTCATAAAGATGTCATTTTCACTCACAGATGCAAAACTGCATACATCCATCAGTCATAAATGCACCAAATGTTAATAAAAATAAGACAATTAAAATAGTGAAATGTAACTGACCTGTATAGAAAATGAATATAACACCCAGAAATCAAATACTGCAGAAAATACTGTGGAAAATAATGAAAGTAAAATTGAATATAAAGATGGCTGACTGTCTAGAAAGAATGTAAAAGAATGAGTTCAGAATTCCCTCCAAAAAGTACATGAACTCCAATAATGAAACTGACCAATAGAAACACTTTAAGAGCTATAAATAATCAAAACCAATAGAGAGTTGAAAGGTCACTGACAATAACAACAATCAATACAGATGGTAGAAAACTGGAACACTTTACCTGAATAACATTCAGATTGTGTAAACAAAAGTCAAAGATCAGTTATTCAAGTAATTGAATTTAATTTAATAAACATAATCAAATAAAAACCATAATGACAATCAGAAATATAAAAATAACATAAAATATACCCTGTCACATACTCCCCCCAGCCGGAAAATGACGTCCCGTCATTTCAGGTGGGATGATGTGTCGTCGTCTCCAGTATCTTCAATAAAGTTTTGCCTGCTTCAGACTGTAGCCCATCCAGGAGTTTGGAGTCAGACAAAGAAGTGATGCATTGCACTCTTCTTTCCCAATCTGCCAAAGGTGGTGGTATCTGGATGGCTCTGGACATGTCAAACTCTCCAGTTCTGTAACGAATTGGTATCTTCCGTTCTCTGGTAGAGCGACGTAGAACTGGTTCTTCATTATCATCATCTGTGCTGTCACTGCTATCATCAGGAGATTCCTCATGACTGTGACCTATTGAAGCGCTTCCTTCTCCATCTGGGTCAACTGTATCAGGAATGCTCGTAGCATTATCTGATAACTGGGCGTCCCCATCAGTCTCCTCAGTTGTCTCTATTCTGTCAGCACCCTGAGCTGGTATGTCTTTGACGATGGATGAATCATCAAATGCAGTCTCTCTGCTGACAACATATCCTCCCCAAGCTGAATCGCTATCAGATTGCTCTGACAAGTGATCTACTTGGATTGGTTCCAGTTCTTTCTTTGTCCTGGTTGCAGGTCTTGGTCTCGGTCTGGGTTTTGGCTTCCTAGGAGCTGGTGTTGGCGTGTCACTTATAAATCCAACAGGTAACAAGAGGTTACGGTGGAGCGTCCTCGTACGTCCTTCTCCGTTCTCCTTCTTGACCTTGAACACTGGTATATCAGGATTTGGTTGGCTCACTACTGTGTATGGATCATGTTCCCATCGGTCTGCCAACTTGTGTCGTCCATCAAAACTGACAACCTTTACCAACACTCTGTCTCCTGGCTTCACTGTTCCTCCTCTCACTTTCTGGTCATAAGTAGTCTTCTGTTTCTCTCTGGCTTTCTTAGCAGTTGTTGTAGCTATCTCATGGGCTTGGGCAATCCTCTCTCTCAGACCTGTAATATACTTACTAGTGAGTGTATGTTGATTCTCCTCTAGCCCTAATGCTGCATCGATTGGTAACCTTGGATTCCTGCCAAACATCAGGGTGAACGGTGAGTGTCCCGTGCTCTCGTGTCTAGTTGAGTTGTAGGCAAATACTAAAGGGCCGATGTATTGCTTCCAGTTGGCTTTCTGTGATGGCTCCAAGGATCCTAGCATGTCACAAAGTGTCCGGTTGAAGCGCTCACATTGTCCGTTTCCCATAGGATGGTAACTAGTGGTTCTGGACTTGGTCATTCCCATGATGGTACAAAGCTCTTTGATGATGTTACTTTCAAAGTTGGCTCCTTGGTCTGAATGGATACGATCTGGTATTCCATAGTGCAGTATGAAGTTGGTATAGAAAGCATCTGCAACTGTCTTGGCAAGCTGGTTCTTGGTTGGAATAGCCATGGCAAACCTGGTGAAATGGTCTGTAATAACCAGCACGTTCTGTATATTACCTTTAGATGGTTCCAAACTGAGGTAGTCCATGCAAACTAATTCCAGTGGTGAGGTTGTTGTGATGTTCACAAGTGGTGCACGCTGGTTGGTAGCTGACTTCCTCCTAACACAACGGCCACATTCCTCTATCCATCTGGTTATGTCCTCATACATACCTGCCCAATAAAATCTGTCCTTGACCAAAGATGTAGTACGGTCTCGTCCAGGATGGCCCATGTCATTGTGTAAAGCCTCTAATACGACTGGTACATGTACTAGTGGTAGTACTAGCTGTTTCCTCTCTTCCTCCTCGACTACTGTAACTCTATGTAAAACTCCATCTATCATCTTCAAATGTGTAAACTGTCTCATCAATGGATTACTTCCCCCTTCCTTCTTGCTCGGTTTTCTCTGCTTTTCAACATAACTGATGATACTGCTAATGTCTGGATCCATGGCCTGGGCTCTTTTCCAATCAACTAGGTTTCCAATTCCACTTCCTCTGGGATCAAGATCTTCCACAACTAGTTCTGGTGTAATCACTAAGTTGTCCACATAGCTGGTATCATGTGTTGTAGCTTTACAAATGGCCTGAAAGGACTCACTGGTGATGGGTAGTCGACTTAAGGCATCTGCATCTGCGTTGGCTTTCCCAGGTCGGTACTTGATATCAAAATTGTAGGCTGATAACGCTGCTAACCACCGGTGCCCCGTTGCATCTAACTTCGCAGTGGTGAGTACATAGGTGACTGGGTTATTATCTGTAAGAACGGTAAAGTCTGCACCGTAGAGGTAGTCTTTAAATTTGTCGCAGATGGCCCATTTCAATGCAAGGAATTCCCTCTTGTGTGCTGGATAGTTCTTTTCAGCCTTGTTGAGTCCCCTGCTGGCATAACTAATCACTCTCTTCATTCCATCTTGTTGCTGGTATAGGACTGCTCCGAGAGCTTCGCCTGATGCGTCTGTGTGTAGGTCATATGGTAAGGTACTATCTGCATATCCTAGTATGGGTGCACTTACTAGATGGTCTTTCAGTTGTTGGAATGCTGTTTCTTGGTCTTTTCCCCATTTCCATTCTCTACTACTACTAATCTTCTTCTTACTCTTCTTGGTTGGTACTGGGATAAGGTCTGTTAAGGGCTTGCTGATCTTGCTAAAGTTGCCAATGAATCTTCTATAGTATCCCACAAATCCTAAAAATCGTCTCACATCTTCTGGGCTGGTTGGTGTTGGCCATGATATCACTTTCTCTGTCTTTCCTGGATCTATCTCAATTCCCTCTTCAGATACAACATGTCCGATGTACTTGACCTTCCGCTTAAAGAATTCACACTTGTTGGGACTGAGTTTCAGGTTGGCCTCTCTGATGCGTTGAAATACTAGTTGTAGATTCTGTAAATGTTCCTCAAAAGTTCTGCCAAAAATAATAATATCATCAATAAAAATACAACAAATTTTAAGGTTATAATCAGCTAAACAATTTTCCATAAGTCTTTGATAAGTAGCAGGAGCATTTGTTAACCCAAAGGGCATCCTGTTAAACTCATAAAAGCCTAAAGGCCCAACTGAAAAAGCTGTACGTTCTTTGTGAGGTTCGTGTATCTCAACCTGGTGATAACCTGACTTCATATCTGCTACACTGAAGAATCTGTTACCTGCGCAACAATCCAGAAGTTCTTCGATCCTTGGAAGTGCATAGCTGTCTCTCTTTGTCTGTCTATTCAGTTGACGGTAATCCACACACATTCTAAGTGCTCCACTCTTTTTCCGGACACAAACTATGGCGCTGGCAAATGGTGAGTGTGATGGTCGTATAACTCCTATGTCCAAAAGTTGTTTCAGATGTGCCTTGACTTCATCATACATAGACGGTGGAATGGCTCTGTATCTGTGCTTGAAAGATGATTCGTCGATTAAGTCTATCCTATGCTTTACCTGTCCTGTACAACCTAAGTCATGGTCTCCCTTGCTGAAAATATCCTTGTAGTTCAATATCAAGTTCTTCCCTTCCTCCAGTTGGTCCTCTGTTAAATCACTCTTTGTAATGTCCACTTCATCCAATAACTTCTCATTCTCTTCTGTCGTAGTGGTGGGTAAGTCCTGCGTCTCTATACTCACAGGCTGTACTTCACAAATGATGGCTCTAGGTTGTATAGTAACTGTACCTTGTGTCATGTTGGTCATCAAAACTGTGACATCACCATTCTCCTTATACTTGTAGGTCATAACTGCTGGTTCAACATCTATGTCCTTATGGGTAGCTAGGGTAGTTGACTGTAGTATGGATGGTGTTTCTCTGTATGGCAACTCCTTGTCTAAATATCCTGTCACTTCAGTGGTGGTATTGGGTAGGATGGTGATTCTGTTACAAGTCCTTACAACAGCTAGTCTATCCTTATTCTTCTTCAGTTCTCGCTCTCTGACTGCTAAACATCGCACTGTCATATACCATGGTGTAGTTAAAGCTGCTGTCTGTAAGTATCTAGGTCCATGTTCGTCTACCATTTGATGAATCAATCTGTCCAGTATGTTGGTTCCAATCAAGGCTGGTATTTGCTGGCTATATCTGCTATCTGGAACTATCAGCATAAGATGGTCTGAAATAAAGTTACTTACCTGTATACTTACCTCTATATATCCTAAATATGGTAACTGGCTTCCACTGGCTGTTTCTATCTCCAAAATATCCTGTAAACTCTTCATAGGTGTTGTAGTTGATAGGTATTCCTTGTAAAAGGACTCCGACAAAGTTGACACTGTCGAACCTGTATCCAATAAAGCTGGTACTGTAATTCCATTAATCATAACTTCTGCTTCGGTTGGTTTACCAAATAATCCAGGTGGAACTGCACTCTTCACTAAATTATTCTTCACTGTGGGACCTTGTCCTCGTCTACAGCCTAGAAACGGCCCCTCTGTCCAGGCTTCCTCCAGTTTAAATTCCCTCTGGAGCTATGGTCTAAGCGTACTCGACAACCTATCTGGATATGACCTTCTTGTCCACATCGTCTACAGTAGATTGGGTTGCTTCCTGTGTTAGATTCTCCTTGTTGACCACTTGCTTGATCAGGTGCTTGCTGTTGCTGTTGAGGTGGTGTATAATTCCAGTTCTGGTTGTAAGATCTGTAACCTTGATTTCCTCCTCTGCCTCTGTTGTTGCCTCTATAACCTCCATTACCTCGGTATCCTCCTCTGTAATTTCCTCTATACTGCTGCTGGTTTTCCTCCATCTTACTTACCTTATGAGTCAACTGTTGTACCATTCCTTTAAGTTCATCCATGTCCTTATTCTCTGGCTCTGGTGTGGTAATGGCTTTAGATGTGTTTGGTTTCGTCTTCTTAGGCATG
Source organism: Arcuatula senhousia (assembly GCA_963971305.1). NCBI lineage: Eukaryota > Metazoa > Mollusca > Bivalvia > Mytilida > Mytilidae > Arcuatula > Arcuatula senhousia. The sequence goes on from OZ020305.1 coordinate 14,397,583, forward strand.
TGGTCTTTCTCTATCTGTCGTAATGCCACTCTGAGCTTGTTGAAATCCTTGACAGTTTCATATTTGTACCCGCTTACATCCTTGAGTTCTTGTCTAAGACCGGTCCACAACATGGCATGTAACATCGAGTTCATCTCTGCGTGTGCAACTATACCTTTCTCTAGTCCTCTTCCTAGTATATCCTCTAATCGTCCACTCCATGAGGTTACATCTTCATCGTCTCGCTGTCTCGCACTATAAAACTCTGCCAGTAGCTGTTCCTTGTTGTCTACAGTTCCATAAACGCTGTCCAAAACTTCCAGTAACTCATCTACAGTCTTCTCCGTGCCTAAGTACATGATCATACGAGCTGCAGATCCTGTTAAGGCTCTCCTCACGGCAAATTCCTTTTGCTCCTTGGTGTAGGTTGGGTCTTGTAATGTCATCCTTACTTCGTATCTCCATATGTCATACGCAATCTCTCCTTTGTTGTCTCCACCAGAAAAGCATCTCACCTTAGGTGGGTAAGCTGACATCGTTGGTTTCGGATCAAACCTCTTTGGTATGGCACCAGTATCTTTTGTTGGTGTTGATATTAATGGCTCTCTTTTCACCTCTTGCTGTTGTTGATGAAGAATGAAATCTTGTACCCATCTATCTAGCTCTTGTTGTGTATCACCTTTTGGATTAAGTCCCATAGCTTGAAAAGTCTGGAACATCTTGGAGTACTCTGTCTGTTCTGGCTTTCCCTTTTCTGGACTTTTTCCGCCTGTGGCCATGGCGATGATGTAATAAGTCTCTAATGACAAAATAATACAAGTAACTAAAGCAAAATCTGTAAATAAACTAAAGTAAATCAGATAAGCTAAAGTAATCAAATAAGCTAAAGTAAATCAAAGTCTAAGTAAGTATCCAATAAATCTCTGAAATATCAAATATCAATCAATACAACTGTCAAATAAACAGCTGATAAGATACTTACCAAAATCAAGCTAAATAAATACAAAAAGAAATACAAAGTACAATAAATGAGCAATAAAATAAAGAAAATATCACAATATATATAACACAATCACATACTTACCACAAATCTGTGTCTCAAACTAGCTAAATCTCTATCAAACCTGAAAAACTATAAAATACAATTACTGAGACTAACTAAGCTTGTACGTTAGTAGCCTCTAAACAGGGATCTAGACTTATCTAAGTCTAATGCACACTTACATGTATGTATCCGTGCTCTCTGTATGCACTATACACTGAAAACTCTGGCGTGATGAACTAACTACATGTACATGTAACTCTATGAAAGATCAGGAAAAAAAAATCAAATGAAAGAGTCAAGAGTAACTGCCCCTGATGAACAAAGAATCAAAGTAACACCTACTAACTACATCACACAGATACCTAAAAGCTGAAAAATAATAAAGTGGTCTGGTATGAAGGTGTGTGCTAGTGTTAAATATGAATGAATGTTAATAAGGGAAACATGCAAACATGCAACTCACAACAACACAAGATAGTATCTATCAATCAAAGTAGTTTATATTTTAACTGAAAACGTCTAAGTTTATCTTATTTAAAGTTTAAATAAATTTTAAATTTCTTTTAAACTTTTCAAAGTTGATATTTAAATTTAATACCAGTAAACAATACCCACAAGTTGACAGTATACACACAATACAATCACAAACACATAACACATAAAGTACAAAGACAAAGTACAATACACATACAAAATCACAATACACAACACATGTAAAACAAATAAGTAGCACCTATCTATGTAAATGTGTGTGTGGTGAAAAAAAAATATATAGTAGTTGTGTCAACACATCTATCCACAATAATGAACTCTGGTATATACTATGTCATGTGTAAATATTCCAATAATATCTGGGTGTTGATCACAAATATCTGCTAATTTGTGACAATCTTTTTTAATGTGTTCAAAAACCCTGTAAAAATCTATGTAAATTCACATACCAATGCTCTACATAAGTCAAGTTACAACTGTTCTATTATTGTTTACATGTGTGGGAGTCTTCCGGTTTAGTAACCTTGACCTTTGGTTATGTAGGTCATGATATGTGAGGGGGGTATAAGAAAAATAAAATGTCAAAATACAAAGTCCACAAAGCAAAAACTAAGTGGAGCTACACAATAATATCTGACTATTCACACAATCAACCACTTATATCAGTACCAGTAAGCTTCTATCACAAATACTAATAAAGTTTCATCAAAAGTATAAACTCAAAAACTGTCTGTTTTCAATCGGAAAACTGTACAAAAATTTTTTACAACTTTTTCTCAATATTTTCAATGTTTTGTAAGAATTTTAAATGAAAGTTTATGAAATACACATAGGACGGTACAAGACATACAACATACAGTAAAATTTACAATGATCTGACCTTAAATAACTTCACTTATAGCTGTAAACACTGATTCCTCTGATGACTGTTGTTGAATTTTCCGCTAAATTAGTACCGGAAGTCCAAAATGTAGGTCAGGAAAAACACTAAAATATGGCGGTGATAATCCCGGGTGCATATCCAAAGTCCAGAGCTCTAATCACGTTGGGCGCCATTGAAGACGGGTAGGTTTGGCCATAAAATAGGTAGCAAACTCCGTATAAATGTAGGGTTCTTTATTATAGAGGTCTGGTACAAATACAATCACAAATGTCGTCTCAAAGAAAGACCCTCATAAAATAATATAAAGTTCATAAGTACTAGCACAAGAAAGATAACTCCTGCTGACAATATGATTCGTAAATAAAATAAATATAGTACTCTGTGTACAATACAGTTGCTTCGCTGAGATGTATGTCTCATAGAATATAATGATTTGCTTGTGTATGCCGCAAACAAATATACTGGTAAATAGTATAATAAAGTTTCATGAAAATCTATGATCTGCATGATTAGTAAAAATACAAAATAAGCAAAGCATTAGAAAATGAAAAGCAAAGCAAAAATAGCAAACTAAAAATAACAAAAATAAACTCAACACTCTGCTTACCTCATACGAGGGTATGAAGGTCTTAGCGTCTATGGGATGACTATAATTTCATTACAAAAATATCAGCTTAACACCTGAAGTAAAAATAGGTTTTATAACCATGTGTTCAGCAAATAATTAAACACATAATCTGAACACTTAAAACACACAGTTTACTGGTATATTAAAAATACTATTACTTTAATGTATTATATAAGTCTATGACTTTATTTATCAAATATTTAAAAGAAACCTCATTCTCTCAAAATTACTTTATTTAGTAAAGTTACTGAAAAGTTTATGTGGTTTATCAAAAAGTTATTCATTTTAATGTAACTTTAACTATTATTTATTCCATATTTACAACTTTCATAAAGATGTCATTTTCACTCACAGATGCAAAACTGCATACATCCATCAGTCATAAATGCACCAAATGTTAATAAAAATAAGACAATTAAAATAGTGAAATGTAACTGACCTGTATAGAAAATGAATATAACACCCAGAAATCAAATACTGCAGAAAATACTGTGGAAAATAATGAAAGTAAAATTGAATATAAAGATGGCTGACTGTCTAGAAAGAATGTAAAAGAATGAGTTCAGAATTCCCTCCAAAAAGTACATGAACTCCAATAATGAAACTGACCAATAGAAACACTTTAAGAGCTATAAATAATCAAAACCAATAGAGAGTTGAAAGGTCACTGACAATAACAACAATCAATACAGATGGTAGAAAACTGGAACACTTTACCTGAATAACATTCAGATTGTGTAAACAAAAGTCAAAGATCAGTTATTCAAGTAATTGAATTTAATTTAATAAACATAATCAAATAAAAACCATAATGACAATCAGAAATATAAAAATAACATAAAATATACCCTGTCACATATACAGTATAGAATACACATTTATTTTCAACTTTTGATGAATATCGTGGCGGGGTATCATTTAATGTCCCATTAGATGCCCTAATTTTAATACTTGAAAGACGACAAGTCTGTCGTATAGCAATTCCCTATACACGTATAGATTGGTCACTACGAAGGTAATACTTACTGCAAACGGGAAAGGAAATGATATTAGCTCATTCACAACTCCAATAAAAATAATGATATAAAATTTTAACGCTCTAGTTTGACTGTACTGTAAATTTCAGACCTTGGAGAAGAAAAGTACACTTATTTAAAGTAGTTGTTATTGTAAATAAAAATAGGTTAATTGACTTTTATGTAACTTTTGAAATCGTTAACAGAAAAGGCATTTATAGATAACACCTACGATACAAGAATCATTTTAAATTGTATTAGCAATAATGAACGTTAATAGCATGTAAATTTGCTTCTTGAAAAAAGGTTTGACTTTTATGTATCTTTTACTGAAAAAGAATCCGTATATGTAACACCTACGATACAAGAATGATTTGAAAAAAAAGAACGTGATTTACATATATCATATATTTAAGTATAAATATAGTCTTTTTTAATATGCATTATAGGACAAAGCACATTACCTCTATATCGCATACTCTATATCGCACTCCTACAAAATATCAATATTTTATTCTATATGATATAATGAACATTACATGGCAAAATCTGCATCACATGCTGTATTAACTCTCTACCTATATCATACCGCGGGCCGTTGGCCCTCGGTATGATATAGGTGTCTCGGGTATATACATCATATGATACAGATTTTGCCATGTATTATTCAGTATGTAAATTTGCTTCGTGACTGCTTATCGTACAAGCATTTATTCATGTGTAATTGCATACGGTAATGTTGCATTACCTCTAATTGTGACAAATAGAGACATACACTCAGTTTTTTTTTTTTTAGAAAAATCTTTTCACTATGATCAACCACTGTACAACATCAAAATTATATAAAATTCATGAAATTACATAATTTCATGATGATATAACTTAAAGAAAAAAAATATTACAAAACGCATATAATATACATCTTACATTTTTTAAAGTAAATTGCAGCGAAAACGAATTACTTTGAATAATAAATAGATGTTAACAAACTATAAAGCCGAGAAACATAAATTAAAAGGGCGTTTGGTTGTACAAAGATTGAAAAGCTTTTTACGATACTCTATAACCAATGGAAAATTTAAAAAAATGCCGTCAGAAAAAACCATATTAAAGTTTTTTTTTTCAAAAGAAGCAGAGGTACCAATGGGGTATCCGAATGTCGAAATTCCGAAAGGGCAGAGACAAAACCTGTAAACACCAACAAGAACAGGACAAAAAACAGACAACATGTAAAACATGGAAACACAAAATAACTGAATGTCAATCAACAACGCGAACTCCAGTCAAACAAGAGTGAACTCAGGTGCTCCGGAAGAGTAAGCCGTTCCTGCTTGCTATAGCACACCCGTCGCGTTGCCAATAGTCTATTCAGCGTGTCAAATCCGGTAAAGGAAGACAAAACAAAACCCTATGACAAACCAACATCTGCACTCATCTGAGAGATCGAAATCCCATATTTGTCTTTAAGTGCACGATATCTTCCGTAAAATTTCTTAAGTGAAGACAGCAACTGAGGAGCAACATAACCCTGTGTGAGCAATTTTTGCGTTAGACGTGTCGCTCTGCTGAGGAAATCGATGTAAGTCCCGCACGCTCTGGAGTAACGAATCAATTGAGATACGTAAACTTCATAAGCTGGAGCGGACGGAATGTTGCTACACAAGAAGGGAAAGTTGACGATTTGAAAGTTGAAGTCATCACGTTTGTAATAGAGCCTTGTTGAAAGTCTTCCTTGAGAGTCAATTTCGAGATGTAGATCTAAATATGAAGCAGACTTCCTAGAATCCGTTTTGTCCTTTATCTCAAGCTCCTGGGGATATATGAGATGGAAAAAGTCACCAAATCGAAAATTGTTTAGTGAAAGGACATCATCAATATAACGGAACGTGAGGTTGAAAGAGAGAGCTAGTCTACGGTCTTTTTTGTCTAGAAGAGATTGTAAGAAGTCTGCTTCATATGAATGAAGAAACAAATCAGCAAGCAAAGGTGCACAATTAGTGCCCATTGGAATCCCTATTGTTTGCTGAAAAACACGCCCACCAAACTGAACAAATATGTCGTCAATAAGAAAGTTGAGCATGTCGATTATTTGGTCTTCTGTAAATTTGTTCTTTTTCTTAGACTCGACTACAAGATATTTGTACCTGCGTTTTCCATTCTTTTTGAAAAAAGCTGCGTTTAATCAGCTGTGCTAATCGCGATTTCAGTTGTTCATGTGGATTAGAAGTATAAAGTGTGGATCAATTTTAGAAACTGTTGTTTTAAGCTTCAGTTCTAAAGTATGCTTACTTTCCTTTTTGAAACATATTTCTCATATTTGGAGAAAAGAGTTTTCAACAATCAGTTGAAATTCAGATGGGCACAAAATGTTCCCCTTATCACCAACTTGTTTTGATACTCTTATCGGACTAAGTTTTTTTTTGATAATTAAAGGGTGTGAATGAACGTCATCAAGAAGGGTATCGGCGAGTAAATTTTGTCCGCCATATTGCCGCTTCAAGGTAGGATTTTTTCCTATTAAACTTTTCTGTGATAACTTACATTTATGCAAAATAGCTCATTAAAGACCTTAAAATACAAATGTTTAAATCAATCCTAATTCTTAATTATTGATTCTGTCATTTTTGTAAACAAACACTTCGATCCAGTTTTTGAAATACGGTCGACATTGAAGGGTGTCGGCCAAAAAAAAAATGCCAAATACGAGTAAATGTACCATGATTCTTAAGCCGGACAAGTAATGTAAGAAGAATTAAGATAGCGTAAAAACATTAAATAGTTCGACAAGAGACAATATTTTTGATCATTCTCTATCTTTATAAAAAATAAAATAAAAATTAACAAGCATGTTCTCAATTTTGTAGCATATGAATCAAACACTCATCACCCACCAATGCCTTTTATTCATATAGTCATTACAGTAATAAAATTTGATTGCAACAAGCTGATATATCATTACTCTATTTTAGTCACAAGGTTAAGCGTAGCTTAAATTTCTCAGTAAGGTAATTTTTAAAAGTAGAATCCCGAAATGATTGGCGCGTGACCAGCCCGGTCAATAAAAGAGAGTTAATTACAAAGTGGAGTTTCCACAAGGACAAGTTATAATTCCTACTCTTAATTACAAAGATGCTAAAGGTTTCTACTACTTTTAGTAGAAAAGTTCAAAATAGAGTTATATGGTGGTTAATTGTTTTAATTAGTGTTTTACTTGTCTGCTGTACTGAGATTATCACCTCAATATCCCTATTGTGTCTGACAACTATGTTGTGTTCTATGGTCATTACCAGATCTTAAGATCGCAATGGAAGAGGGAGGTTTGGCGCCATAAAACCTGGTTTAACCCAACATTTTGTTAGAAATGCCTGTACCAAGTCAGGACCATTGCGATCCACCAATTCTCCGGTATGACCGATTCGTTTTTGTCATTTTCTCTTGACTATGAGATTGATCATTAAAATTTGGTAGTTTTGTTATTACCTTAATTCAAGGTAGGTATTTTGTATATCATTAGTCCGAAAAGAAAATATCAATTCTCAAACCAAGATAGGTTGTTAGAACTGTCAGTCTGGAAAAAAACGTCGCAAAATTGTATTTATTAAACCAATCTTGTTCAGATAAACAAATGATTTTTTTATTTATTATAATACCTCTATCTCATTGGTAATGACATCATTTGGCAAACTAAAACAGATCTTCTAAATGACTTAACAAAATGAAGTGCCAGGCTTAACAGTATGACAGAATGGCTATAACCATACTTCTACTGAATGCGTATGAAACCTAGTAGATAACATGTAATCGGTTTAATATTTTTATTGAGCTTCTGTGTGACTGTCGAGACAGAATGTGCACAAACGTACAGTTATGTGTTCGAACAACCAGTTAAACATGCAGAGGATTTGTACTTTGTTTTTTACGGTCGTTCCTAATGCAAATTATCATATTATTACCCCTTTAAAAATAGTAGATATGTCGACCATCTTTTTAAATGTGTCATATTAATCTGTGCTAGTGGGGATATTCGCAACGCAAAACGCAGCATAATATTAGGTGAAAGCTGTACGATCACATTTAAAGCTGGCATGTGTGTTACATGTATCGTTAGAAGGTATCCCAGTTTAATAAAACTTACACTCGACATTTTTTACAGAAACAGGGAGTTTATCACCACCTGTCAGCAACAATGTAATTGTACATTGCTATACAAGGGTTACACAATATATCCGTTCCAGATTTGACTCGTCATTTAGACGAGGTCATCAGGGGTCACGGGGAGGAAAAACGACGTCATTCAACATGGCACTAAGGGAACAGCATTTTCTATCAACGATTCTTCTGTAATTACTCATCATATGGGTAAAAACCATTTGCAACTGACAAATAAACCTAAATGCAACATTTCCAACCCATAAAAAATCAATCTTGAACGGAAATAGAGAAACTACTTTCTTCATTCATTAGCGTTTTGGAACCAGTTTTTTACCAGTTCCTCCTTTTTTGGCTAAAATAGTGACCGATCCCCAAATGCGCAACCCGTGTATTGTCGGTTATATTTTAGCATTTGGTGTATAACCGTGAGACTGGTTCCATCTTGCAACATTTACACACCAGATCGAACGGAGAACTAGATACGCATGCACTACAAAGAGCAATTTCACAGCCCTGGTAAAGTGAGAACAGCTATTGCCAGTAAATTGTAGGTTTAAACATCCCTTTTTGATTACATTCATCTGGTTTATGAATCCAGCCACTACAAATCTTGATTTTCCTACTGTTTCAGTACGTAAACAAATATCCCGACAAGACATCAAGATCTTTAGACATTAATTTTAAACGATCAGCAACTCGGAGAAAACAAACAACAGTCGGCAGAACGAATTATTAGAAAAAAACAGCAAATTCTGTTTAATTGAAAATGAATCGGGCAATGTTTGTTCTCATAAAAAAATGTAATGAACTCGAAAAACCTGACGTCGGATGTGATGAATCTTCCCCACACTGTAATTGCTTTACTTGGAATGAAGAAATGATCGGATGGATCATAGAGGGAAAAACTCATGTACCTACTATTATGTTAAGCCGTTAGAGAACAGAAATACATTAATTTGTATAAAAAGGCATAACAACTTTAAAAGTATAATTTCAACAAAGTTCAAAACAATAAATTCTTATACGCTTGACGCTAGTTTCACCTATTCATTACAAATAATCAAATAAAAATATCAAGAAGCTGATTCCAAATTATGACTAAGTTCATCCTACTGGGGTGTATAGAACAAATGAAAATTTAATCTTGTGTAAATTACAACAATATTAGATTACATTAATGAGTAACCAGTTAATTTGTGTTAGGAGAGTATGTGAAATTTGATGGACTGTGCTTGGAAATAAATTTTCATCATTTTGAACGTCTATCATAACTTTGAACTCATTGAGCTTGATTTCTATTAGAATTCGAGGAAAAGTTTAACAGCACATTTGAATAAATACATATTAAAAATAGAACTAAATATTAACATGTTATGGAGAGATTATTTGGAGAAATAATAGGAAAAAACTATATTTTATTATTTTCAATTCTTCTCAAAAGAAAAAAATTAGGGTAACCCCTAGTTTTAAGGGTTAACCTAAAATTCATAGAGAAAATGCACTATCTTCACTTTTGTACAGCTTTAACATGGACATAAAGGTATCACAGAGAAGCTACAGATGACATTGGCCCTGTCATGATACAAACACTTCAAATAAAACTATGGTAAGCCAGGATTTATGAAAACTACCATAGTGATCTAAGGGTCCGATAGTAGAATAAAACACATCATGGGAACACAATAGAGACAGTAAGAGACCGACCATTCAACCTAATAGGGGGATACGCTTGATTTTTCCTTAAAAAATATTTAATGAAAATATATTTTGACAGCATAGGACAAGAAAAAAATATTCTGAAGAAGAATTTCTTCTAGATAAGAGAATGGTCATAACGAAAATATATTTTGTCGCTACCAATTAAAACAAAAAGTTCTGACCACAACAAAAACCAAGCCCCCCTTCAAGATGATCATAAACATAAACAAGAGGCTCCAAGGAGCCTGAATCGCTCACCTGGTCTTGATGTCGACCCTATAAAGACTTTTGTAGAGCTAAATAAGCTAAACATTAAAGCAAGCAACAGCTTTTCTCTATCTACTAAAGTTTTCATTCTATATGTCCAAAACATGAAAAATATTATTTTAGGGGCTATAACGCCTATATGGGTTCATCTGAAAACTTCGACCTGATTAAGGCTTTTGTACAGCAAAATGAGCTGATTGTTTAAGCTAGCAGCAGTTTTTTTCTCTATCTGCAATAGCTTTTATTCTATAAGCCAAAACACTATTTTTCACCTTTAAGGGGTAATCTGCCAACTTCCACCCTATAATGAATTTTGTAGAGCTAAATGGGCTGAACATATAAGCAAGCAACAGCTTTTCTTTATCTGCTATAGTTTTCATTCCATAGGCCAAAAGCATGAAAATCTTATTTTAGGGGCAGCAACCCCTATTAAGGATCATCTTACAACTTCGACCCATTGGAGACCTTTGTGGCGCTTAATGAGCTGAACATTTCAGTAAGCAGCAGCTTCTCTCTACCTGCTAAAACAAAATCATTTTAGGAGCCATAATCCCTATAAAGGGTCATCTGACAACTTCGACCCTTTAAAGACTTTAGTAGAGCTTAATAAGCTGAACATTAAAGAAAGCAACAGTTTTTCTCTATCTGCAATAGTTTTCAATCTATAGGCCAAAAACACGTAAAAACGTTATTTAAGGGCTATTTAAGGGGAATTTAACGTTATATTAGGGCATTTAAGGGCTATTTAACGTTATATAAGGGCATTTAAGGGCTATTTAACGTTATATAATGGGTATTAAAGGGGTATTTAAGGGGTATTATTCTGACAACTTCGACCCAATGAAGACTTTTGAAGAGTTAAATGAGGTGAACATTTAAGCAACAATAGCTTTCATACTATAGGGCAAAAACATGAAAAATGCTATTTTTCACCCCCTATAAGGGATCATCTGATAACTTTGACCCTTTAAAGACTTTAGTAGAGCTAAATAAGCTGAAGATTTAAGCAAGCAACAACTTTTCTCTATCTGCAATAGTTTTTATTCTATAGGCCAAAAACACAAAAAAAAACGGTATTTAAAGGGTATTTAACGTTATGTAAGGTGTATTAAACGTTATATAAGGGTATTTAAGGGGTATTTTACTTTATATAAGGGGTATTTAAGGGGGTATTTAACGTTATATAAAGGGTATTCTGACAACTTCAACCCAATGAAGACTTTTGAAGAGCTAAATGAGCTGAACATTTAAGCAAGCAATAGCTTCATACTATAGGGCAAAAATATAAAAAAAAATGCTATTTTTCACCTTTAAGGGGATGTTATCCCTATAAAGGGTCATCTGACAACTTCGACCAAATGGAGACTTTTGTAGAACTTTTGATCCTGAAGCAGTAGTGTGGCATCATATTTCATATATCTCTTCTACATTTTGAATTACAAGCCAAAAAACAGTAGTCTGACTATCCTGATCTATTTTTAGCCACGGCGGCCATGTTTTTTTGACGAATCAAAATCGAAAAATAACTTTAGTGTAGGACACCCTAATGATCAATCATACTAAGAATCATTGAATTCTGTTCAGACGTTTCAGAGGAGAAGATTTTTGAAAAATTGTTAACAGACTACGACGACAGATGACGACGACGACGACGGACGCCAATTAAGTGATGGCAATAGTTCACATGGACATTCGGTCCAGGTGAGCTAAAAAGGACAGCTAATGACACAACACAGAACAGATTTGTATTATTTATATTGTTGTTATCTGGACCAAATTTCGCAATAAATTCATGTCTGACGTTATAACTTTTCCACTTCATATTTAATATAAATTGATGAAAGTTGTTACCGGTTTATGCACGATTTGAAAATTATAATAAGATTTGCTTTATTAAAAAGTGTTTCGATGATTTTATCCTTCTTTTAAAAGTACGCCTACAGTGAGTAAGTGAGTTGGCGTTTTCCGCACTTGCAACGCTATATAGGTTATTCAAAGGCAAAGACCTACAGTACACGTTTGTTGGCAGATGTTTGTGTTTCGTCAGCAGATATCGTTGGTTTTTAACGATTTTACATTAAAGGCGCCATCCTACTCCATAGCTTGTGATCTTTTTAACTAGGCAATGATGCGATATTTTGTATTTCTTGTAGTACTTGTAAAAACGGCTTGGGCTGCTGAAACTATTGAGACTTTTACAATTGAGGTAAGAGAATCTGACTGATTAAAGGGATATTGTCTACGAAAATATTTTTTTACTAACAAAAAATAGTGCAGCGGTTTGACCAGGCAAAAAATGACTTTAATGGTCCGACAGAACACACACCTATATTGTATATCATTTTAAAGAGGAATATCTCTAGTTTCAGATAAAACAGGTCGTCACATGTTTCTATTGGTCAAATTTGAAATATTTAAGGTCAAAGGTCACATAGTTGGAAAGTTCAAAATTCTAGTTGTTTGCTTTGAAATTACAGCTATAATATTTGTAATAAGTTATATGGCAAATATTGAATTTTAATTAGTCTTTAAAGTTAACAATTGAATTGAAGCTACAAAACATCTGCCTGAGTTCCAAAAAGTGACGTTAAATGGCGTTTTTTGCTGGCTCTAAGAAAATACATTAAAACAGATATATTTATTTTGGTTTAACCGTTTTTATTTTAATTTTTTGCTACTAAAATGCATATAAATCAAAATTCAGACTTTAAACCATCCTATAAAACAGGTTATGCATCGCTAAAACAAATGACAGTAACGTAGGGGGCGTCAGAAAAATGTAGCTGCACACGAAAATGTCCTGTTTAATGACCATTTAAATGCTAATTGACAATTGAATAACATATATTACACACAAAATTATAAGAACGTTATCAAAAGGTTACAAAGAATAAACTATTTTACATTTATCCTAATAAATTGGCGAGAAGCAAAATCTAAGAAGTATCAAATCTCGAAGTAATAAAACAATCAGTAGACATCGAAGCCAAAAGCCCAAACACATCTTAAGTGCAATCTCAGCAAAAACTCTGGCTTGGACAAGAAATCGCTACGGAAGGGTGCACAGTAATCAGTTATCAGCGGAGAATAATGATGAAAAGACAAATCTGCATGCATCTTAGGGATTGAAATCCTACATTAGTCTACGAGCACATGGTGTCTTTCGTAATTGTTTACAATGCAAGGCTTCCACATGCATGACATGTAAATGGAATATATAAGTAATTAAATCCGCTAGCATTTGCAAAAACACTGCAGTCCACTGTAATTTAGAAATATTTTGCCTTGCCCTTTTCACATGCATCAAAATTACATATAAACCATAACGCAGAAAAGTAGTCGTCTAAGAGATGATAGTTTCGACTGGACTCGCATGTACGTGGTTGTGTCTATATACGATCTATGATCGAACTATCAACGTCATCTTTTCACTGATTCAAGAAAAAGCCTAAGAAAAAGAACAAATTTACAGAAGACCCAATTGATAATCGACATGCCCAACTTTCTTATTGACTTATTTTTATTTGGCTGGTTGATGTACTGAGATGATCACCTTAGCATCCTTAATATGCCATCACAAACCCATTGTGTTTTGTGTAACTATCGGACCCAAAGATCGCAATGGAAGAGGGAGGTTTGGCGCGCCTTAAAACCTGGTTTAACCCACCATTTCTTTTGAAATGCCTGTACCAAGTCAGGCCCATTGCGATCTTCAATTTTTTCGGTATGTATTCCTTGTTTTGTTTCTTCTTATGGACATATGAGATTGATTCTCCAAGTTCGGTAAATTTGTTATTACCTTTATTGACAAAATATTTGTTTAGGTTGGTGATGTGTTTTAAGCAAACATTGAGGATTTCAATTGCACTAATTGTGCACCTTTGCATCCTGTTTTGTTTCTTTATTCATATGGAACAGACGTCTTACAATCACCTCTTGCCAAGTAGACTAGCTTTCTTTTTTACTTTTTTCACTGAACAATTCTAGATTTGGTGACTTCCTCCATCTCATCAACCCCAAAAGACTTGAGATAAAATACACAACGGATTCTGGGAAGTCTGCCTCATATTTAGATCTACACTCACTGAAGACATTCAACAAAGCTCTAGATCTATGATGAACGTGATGACTTCAACTTTCCCTTCCTGTGTAGCAATATTCCGTCTGCTCCCGCTTATTGCGTTTGCTATTAGCAGTGCGACGGGTGTGCTATAGCAAGCATAAATCGCTTACTCTTCCTGAGCACCCGAGTTTCTTTATGTTGTTGATTGCTATTCAGTTATTTTTGTATTTTTGTGTTTTCGTGTGGTGTGGTGTCTGTTTCTTCGTGACGTTCTCGATCGTTTTAACTGGTTCATATTCCCCTAATGGTATAGCTTCTTAGTTTCTAACACCATTTAAAGAAAGGAGACATACTTGTAATGGCTTCGTTTTCTAGGGATCGACGCTCGTTTAATGCTTTTGTAGTTGGCCGCGGAAAACATTAAACAAAACTATGCAGAGTCTGTTCTTAATAAAAGCTTACTAGTATATATTCTTGTAAAAGCAGATGGGAGCACATCCAAAATATTGAAGCATTTTAAGATCGCTAATTGATATCTTTATCCCACTTCACTCCATACAAACTAAAAATACATGTATTATGCGATCTTTTGCCATACATGTATATCCCAAATAAAGTTTACACCTGATTGTATAGTTGTAAGATTCCAGAATATTAATGCGCTGACGCAAAGACTTTTCTCAAATAAATTAAATTTACAACAAAGGTTCGGGCAATAAATTGGACGCGTGTTTCGTTTACTCGAGACACTCTAGCCAAATAGCTGAAAATGCCAAGCTAAATATGAATATGAAGAGTATAGAGCAGTATACTAATCATAAACAGTAAAGTAACAACACGATAGTGCCGGGACTGGATTCGAACTCATGACCCTTTGGTCGCAGTTAAAGATAAGATCTACCTTAGTCTTGGGTACATGTAAGAAGAATTTTCATAAATATTGAAATTTACACGGGAAAATTCCATGGCTTTGAACTATTTGTCAACACAAAAACACAAAGCTAAAGATCTATAGTTGTAATTGACTATAACACTTGTGCAGTACAATATTCGAACAAGCAGCGCTAGCTGATATTATACTCAGCATTGCTTCATTCAATATCGTTTTGATGCCTTATAAAAAATCAAATTTAAGTCGCAGAAGTGCAACAATATTTGTATCGATTATCATAAACAAAATCCACAGAATATAAACAAATGAATTTACGTGTGGACCTCAAACATCCGGCGACTTTCGTTGGTGGGTCATAAGATATTTTTGCAAAGGAACTTTTTCTAATTGAGTCAAAAACTCTATACATTTGTACGTACATATTTGTATTCGAATGTTGTAATGTTTGTTTAACCCTTTACAAGAGCCCCTGTGACCAAACTTGAATAGACGAGACCTCAAGGACGAGACACACCTCAAGTGAATCAAACATCATGCATTTGGGTACAATTTTAATATTTTTGCATGAAAATTCGCTTGGATGAAATTCGACATTCCAATGGACGCCCTCCATCTGCACTTGCTCAGCTAATAAATGAGGCGAATTCGATGAGAATTGCAGTTTGCGTTTTTCTACCTTATATTTTCATACATAAAGAATATGATATCGTGTATAAAAAAACTCCTGGACGTTCTACCTCGAGCGTTCTACAAAATTCACGTTTGTTGTTTTTAGATTTGAATTATTTGAAACATGTAATTCGAATATCAAAATTGCTCAAAAAGATGTATTGTTACATTATGTAGCGATAACCGTTCCATCTTTGGTGAGTCGATTCGTCGACGAAGTTTGATCGAGATATGAGTATCCAGGTCCGAAAAATATATCATGCAATGCGTAGTAGCTACTGACTAGTACATGTTTTTTTATGACTGAATGACCGTTTCTCTTGTAATTAAGACCTTTTATTGTTTTGTCTTTTTTTAATTAGGAATTCAAGACTACTTTTCATCGTTCTGTTAATATATTTTTACTTTATTTTTTTCATAAATTTCTTTTTTATTACAAAAGAGCTAAATTTTATTTAGTTTTTTACAAGCCAAATACGGAAAGACTTGGGTTTCCGGAATTATATTTTGCAAAATTTGTTTATAAAATACGTAATAAAATCAACATTTCTGCACCGTTTTCAATAAAACTTTGCAGAATAGTTAAGTATATAATAACACAGAGTTCAAAGAGTTTTAAAGTTACAAAACACAAGAAACATTTTAATAGGAAACAACTTTTTGTCTAAAATGTGATAAAAAAGTGAGCATTTTCAAAAGCATCGATTTTGATGAAAAACTCGAGTACAATCTGGCAAAATCTTTATTAACAGTAAGATAAAGGGTTGTTCTTGATAATTTTGTCCAAAATTTTGATTTTTTCATAAAGAAATATTTGTTTTGAAACTTCACACCAATGGAGGGATTTTTACAAAAATACACCACTGTTAAAAAAGGCGATTTTACCAAAAAATGCCCGAGACGAACTCGTGACGACCCACTTAAAATCAAAGCTAAATGGTTGTATAATATTCCCTAAAAAATTAGCTGTGTGTTATGTCGGTACATTAAACTCCTTAAATAGACGACTTTTTACCGATCAACCGCTGCACTAAAAGGCCAACAGACAACTTGTTTTGTCTAATTCCAAACATTTGAACAACAAAAGAAGAGTGATGATAATCATACCAAATTAATCTAAACATCGATAAACAATAATCACTTAATATTATTTGTAAAGCTTTACAATAAGTCATATTTATGGGCTTAATCCCGCCTTGAGCATGCACACTGTTTTTAATTTTGTTTATAAACTTTGCTTGTTCAAAATCGCGGCTAGTACACTGTATCTCGCAGTTTTAGCCCGTAGTAATATTCACGGCGACCAAAACGCCAAGTTCGCCAAACATGGAAAATGACATTTATGACTCGAATATAATAAATGAAGATGATTTAGATAGTTTAAATTAAATATGTTTAATTTGTCACCAAATTAAAGTCTCCAGGAACAAAACATCCGAGAGTCCGATCGATGGCCATATTAAATACACTAAAATATATCTGTCGTCACGAATCAATCAACATGGTCGAGAAATTTTAAGCGAAATAAACGAAGTTTTAGGAAAATTTGGTAACAAACTGATATTCAAAGTTTTCTTTTATCACATGTGGGTCTAAATGACATTAAACAATTGGGTACGAACAAAAATGATTTTGGTAGACAATATGCCTTTAAGAATTTTCGGCATCTTTTCGCACAGCTTGCAAAATTTTAGCCTATATTTAAAATTATACAAATACATGTACCAAAACGCGGGAATAAACGGGTAATTTGGATATGCTATATATCAATATTTCAAGGAGTAACCTCTCATCAGTAGCATTTAAAGCAAAACATTGGAAGGTCAAATTCTAAACTGTTGAAAACGAAAAGTACTCAAAACCAAAACGTTCGAACAAGGAGCCAAATCCAGCACCGAGGATATGGACCATGTGCATTACAAGGAAAGAAAAACTGGTGTTTTAAACAATTTTGAATTTATAAAACGGAAATTTCAGCGACAAAAATATTAGAAATTTTATGGTAAATCGTGTCAGACAAGGCTAACGACCAGGCTTGTGATTAACCTCGGGGACATCTGGTTTTTATGTCATTTTAAAATGAAATTATTACAATAAAATACATTTAGAAAAAAATAAGGCTTTTTGTTAAATAACAGTCTCATTTCAAGGAAGATTATTTGCGTGAAAATGTGTCAAAATAACATAACTGCCTTTTCCATATCTTTAAAACGTCTTGTACGTTTATCGAACGTTTTTAATATATAAGGTAGTAAGACACAGTTCGGTTTTGTTTACAAGTTAGTTTCGGAGAGTGACATCCTAGAATTTCTAAAGTAAAATACAAAGGTCGAATTTAAGTAGCTATAAATTAAGAATGCCTTATAATTTAGTAACGAAAGTGTGCTCAACTGATAGGGAATCTTTCAGAGGTAATATTTTTGACAAAGTATAAAAATAATCGAAAAAACGGAAGTTTAGCGTCCCTTTTCCGGCATGGTGTCATTTTTATTTTACCGATCTTTTGAACGTTTTTATTAATGCTTGTTTTTAAGGTAAAAAATGCGACGTCATTTCTTGAAAAAATAAGCCGGTCGATGTAAAGGTTTTTTACTGTTAATAAACAGCCAGGTTTATGTACTTTCAGAGCATGTATAGCGCTATAGAGGATTTAGTGCAGGTTTGAGTCTAATCTAGGCTTGAATTATGGTAAAAATGTGTAAATTTTAGTGTTTTTGCATGAATAATTTGTTTTCGGAGTTATAGGGTTGTAATGAAAAGATCTTATTTTTGTAAGTAACAACTAACAGGAAGATAATCTATGGAATGTAAGGAATTCAACGATGTATGATAAGTGTTTATAAGGTTAAATATAGTTTTAGAATAGTTATTGGAAGAAGCATATGTGCTGCAAAGCTATGAACGTTTCTGACGTTTCATCTAGAAGTGTGTTTTACTACCATTAACGTAATTGTCAACAATTATACTAGCATTGAACTCGAACTAAATACCCATGTTAATTGGTGGAATTAAAGCTATATCAATATACAACAGATTAGTTTTTAAAAAAATTGGAAAATATTAGTTGTCTTGGAAAAAAGGCCATAGCAACCAAAACAGCATATATTAAATATTTCGAGCGAAAACGTTACGTAACGTTTTGCCAACTTTTCAGCTACATCATTCTGTTTTTATAAAGGTGAAAACGACCAAATGGACAAAATCTCTTTAAAATAAAGTTAATGTATGGATACTTATTTATTTGCTGAACTTTTTCGACAAAACTCCGTATTTTTATGTAAAATGTGACGATTTTGTCTCTTAGGAACACGATATTCAAAATTGTCGTACTTGGTCTTTACTTTGCAAACTGCGTAAATTTGATAGGTAAAATCTCCCCGGACTTTAAAAAATAAACAATTAAAAGGTAAATTTCAATTATTTTATAAATAAATAACAAAAATGTGTAAAAATGTTGATTTTCATCTAAGAAACAAAAAGACACCATGATATGATATACTTTTCAAAAAATATTGCAAAACTACGGTCAAAAGTGAAAACAGGGTTCCAACTTTGACTGGCCATAACTTGGCTTATATATGACCTAAAATAAATTGCCAAATATCATTTTGTTCCAAATATAATCAAGTTTTGAAATATGCAAAACACTTACAAACATAAAAAATTGTTTATCTATTAAGGTAGTAAGACACAGTTCGGTTTTGTTTACAAGTTAGTTTCGGAGAGTGACATCCTAGAATTTCTAAAGTAAAATACAAAGGTCGAATTTAAGTAGCTATAAATTAAGAATGCCTTATAATTTAGTAACGAAAGTGTGCTCAACTGATAGGGAATCTTTCAGAGGTAATATTTTTGACAAAGTATAAAAATAATCGAAAAAACGGAAGTTTAGCGTCCCTTTTCCGGCATGGTGTCATTTTTATTTTACCGATCTTTTGAACGTTTTTATTAATGCTTGTTTTTAAGGTAAAAAATGCGACGTCATTTCTTGAAAAAATAAGCCGGTCGATGTAAAGGTTTTTTACTGTTAATAAACAGCCAGGTTTATGTACTTTCAGAGCATGTATAGCGCTATAGAGGATTTAGTGCAGGTTTGAGTCTAATCTAGGCTTGAATTATGGTAAAAATGTGTAAATTTTAGTGTTTTTGCATGAATAATTTGTTTTCGGAGTTATAGGGTTGTAATGAAAAGATCTTATTTTTGTAAGTAACAACTAACAGGAAGATAATCTATGGAATGTAAGGAATTCAACGATGTATGATAAGTGTTTATAAGGTTAAATATAGTTTTAGAATAGTTATTGGAAGAAGCATATGTGCTGCAAAGCTATGAACGTTTCTGACGTTTCATCTAGAAGTGTGTTTTACTACCATTAACGTAATTGTCAACAATTATACTAGCATTGAACTCGAACTAAATACCCATGTTAATTGGTGGAATTAAAGCTATATCAATATACAACAGATTAGTTTTTAAAAAAATTGGAAAATATTAGTTGTCTTGGAAAAAAGGCCATAGCAACCAAAACAGCATATATTAAATATTTCGAGCGAAAACGTTACGTAACGTTTTGCCAACTTTTCAGCTACATCATTCTGTTTTTATAAAGGTGAAAACGACCAAATGGACAAAATCTCTTTAAAATAAAGTTAATGTATGGATACTTATTTATTTGCTGAACTTTTTCGACAAAACTCCGTATTTTTATGTAAAATGTGACGATTTTGTCTCTTAGGAACACGATATTCAAAATTGTCGTACTTGGTCTTTACTTTGCAAACTGCGTAAATTTGATAGGTAAAATCTCCCCGGACTTTAAAAAATAAACAATTAAAAGGTAAATTTCAATTATTTTATAAATAAATAACAAAAATGTGTAAAAATGTTGATTTTCATCTAAGAAACAAAAAGACACCATGATATGATATACTTTTCAAAAAATATTGCAAAACTACGGTCAAAAGTGAAAACAGGGTTCCAACTTTGACTGGCCATAACTTGGCTTATATATGACCTAAAATAAATTGCCAAATATCATTTTGTTCCAAATATAATCAAGTTTTGAAATATGCAAAACACTTACAAACATAAAAAATTGTTTATCTATTAAGGTAGTAAGACACAGTTCGGTTTTGTTTACAAGTTAGTTTCGGAGAGTGACATCCTAGAATTTCTAAAGTAAAATACAAAGGTCGAATTTAAGTAGCTATAAATTAAGAATGCCTTATAATTTAGTAACGAAAGTGTGCTCAACTGATAGGGAATCTTTCAGAGGTAATATTTTTGACAAAGTATAAAAATAATCGAAAAAACGGAAGTTTAGCGTCCCTTTTCCGGCATGGTGTCATTTTTATTTTACCGATCTTTTGAACGTTTTTATTAATGCTTGTTTTTAAGGTAAAAAATGCGACGTCATTTCTTGAAAAAATAAGCCGGTCGATGTAAAGGTTTTTTACTGTTAATAAACAGCCAGGTTTATGTACTTTCAGAGCATGTATAGCGCTATAGAGGATTTAGTGCAGGTTTGAGTCTAATCTAGGCTTGAATTATGGTAAAAATGTGTAAATTTTAGTGTTTTTGCATGAATAATTTGTTTTCGGAGTTATAGGGTTGTAATGAAAAGATCTTATTTTTGTAAGTAACAACTAACAGGAAGATAATCTATGGAATGTAAGGAATTCAACGATGTATGATAAGTGTTTATAAGGTTAAATATAGTTTTAGAATAGTTATTGGAAGAAGCATATGTGCTGCAAAGCTATGAACGTTTCTGACGTTTCATCTAGAAGTGTGTTTTACTACCATTAACGTAATTGTCAACAATTATACTAGCATTGAACTCGAACTAAATACCCATGTTAATTGGTGGAATTAAAGCTATATCAATATACAACAGATTAGTTTTTAAAAAAATTGGAAAATATTAGTTGTCTTGGAAAAAAGGCCATAGCAACCAAAACAGCATATATTAAATATTTCGAGCGAAAACGTTACGTAACGTTTTGCCAACTTTTCAGCTACATCATTCTGTTTTTATAAAGGTGAAAACGACCAAATGGACAAAATCTCTTTAAAATAAAGTTAATGTATGGATACTTATTTATTTGCTGAACTTTTTCGACAAAACTCCGTATTTTTATGTAAAATGTGACGATTTTGTCTCTTAGGAACACGATATTCAAAATTGTCGTACTTGGTCTTTACTTTGCAAACTGCGTAAATTTGATAGGTAAAATCTCCCCGGACTTTAAAAAATAAACAATTAAAAGGTAAATTTCAATTATTTTATAAATAAATAACAAAAATGTGTAAAAATGTTGATTTTCATCTAAGAAACAAAAAGACACCATGATATGATATACTTTTCAAAAAATATTGCAAAACTACGGTCAAAAGTGAAAACAGGGTTCCAACTTTGACTGGCCATAACTTGGCTTATATATGACCTAAAATAAATTGCCAAATATCATTTTGTTCCAAATATAATCAAGTTTTGAAATATGCAAAACACTTACAAACATAAAAAATTGTTTATCTATTAAGGTAGTAAGACACAGTTCGGTTTTGTTTACAAGTTAGTTTCGGAGAGTGACATCCTAGAATTTCTAAAGTAAAATACAAAGGTCGAATTTAAGTAGCTATAAATTAAGAATGCCTTATAATTTAGTAACGAAAGTGTGCTCAACTGATAGGGAATCTTTCAGAGGTAATATTTTTGACAAAGTATAAAAATAATCGAAAAAACGGAAGTTTAGCGTCCCTTTTCCGGCATGGTGTCATTTTTATTTTACCGATCTTTTGAACGTTTTTATTAATGCTTGTTTTTAAGGTAAAAAATGCGACGTCATTTCTTGAAAAAATAAGCCGGTCGATGTAAAGGTTTTTTACTGTTAATAAACAGCCAGGTTTATGTACTTTCAGAGCATGTATAGCGCTATAGAGGATTTAGTGCAGGTTTGAGTCTAATCTAGGCTTGAATTATGGTAAAAATGTGTAAATTTTAGTGTTTTTGCATGAATAATTTGTTTTCGGAGTTATAGGGTTGTAATGAAAAGATCTTATTTTTGTAAGTAACAACTAACAGGAAGATAATCTATGGAATGTAAGGAATTCAACGATGTATGATAAGTGTTTATAAGGTTAAATATAGTTTTAGAATAGTTATTGGAAGAAGCATATGTGCTGCAAAGCTATGAACGTTTCTGACGTTTCATCTAGAAGTGTGTTTTACTACCATTAACGTAATTGTCAACAATTATACTAGCATTGAACTCGAACTAAATACCCATGTTAATTGGTGGAATTAAAGCTATATCAATATACAACAGATTAGTTTTTAAAAAAATTGGAAAATATTAGTTGTCTTGGAAAAAAGGCCATAGCAACCAAAACAGCATATATTAAATATTTCGAGCGAAAACGTTACGTAACGTTTTGCCAACTTTTCAGCTACATCATTCTGTTTTTATAAAGGTGAAAACGACCAAATGGACAAAATCTCTTTAAAATAAAGTTAATGTATGGATACTTATTTATTTGCTGAACTTTTTCGACAAAACTCCGTATTTTTATGTAAAATGTGACGATTTTGTCTCTTAGGAACACGATATTCAAAATTGTCGTACTTGGTCTTTACTTTGCAAACTGCGTAAATTTGATAGGTAAAATCTCCCCGGACTTTAAAAAATAAACAATTAAAAGGTAAATTTCAATTATTTTATAAATAAATAACAAAAATGTGTAAAAATGTTGATTTTCATCTAAGAAACAAAAAGACACCATGATATGATATACTTTTCAAAAAATATTGCAAAACTACGGTCAAAAGTGAAAACAGGGTTCCAACTTTGACTGGCCATAACTTGGCTTATATATGACCTAAAATAAATTGCCAAATATCATTTTGTTCCAAATATAATCAAGTTTTGAAATATGCAAAACACTTACAAACATAAAAAATTGTTTATCTATTAAGGTAGTAAGACACAGTTCGGTTTTGTTTACAAGTTAGTTTCGGAGAGTGACATCCTAGAATTTCTAAAGTAAAATACAAAGGTCGAATTTAAGTAGCTATAAATTAAGAATGCCTTATAATTTAGTAACGAAAGTGTGCTCAACTGATAGGGAATCTTTCAGAGGTAATATTTTTGACAAAGTATAAAAATAATCGAAAAAACGGAAGTTTAGCGTCCCTTTTCCGGCATGGTGTCATTTTTATTTTACCGATCTTTTGAACGTTTTTATTAATGCTTGTTTTTAAGGTAAAAAATGCGACGTCATTTCTTGAAAAAATAAGCCGGTCGATGTAAAGGTTTTTTACTGTTAATAAACAGCCAGGTTTATGTACTTTCAGAGCATGTATAGCGCTATAGAGGATTTAGTGCAGGTTTGAGTCTAATCTAGGCTTGAATTATGGTAAAAATGTGTAAATTTTAGTGTTTTTGCATGAATAATTTGTTTTCGGAGTTATAGGGTTGTAATGAAAAGATCTTATTTTTGTAAGTAACAACTAACAGGAAGATAATCTATGGAATGTAAGGAATTCAACGATGTATGATAAGTGTTTATAAGGTTAAATATAGTTTTAGAATAGTTATTGGAAGAAGCATATGTGCTGCAAAGCTATGAACGTTTCTGACGTTTCATCTAGAAGTGTGTTTTACTACCATTAACGTAATTGTCAACAATTATACTAGCATTGAACTCGAACTAAATACCCATGTTAATTGGTGGAATTAAAGCTATATCAATATACAACAGATTAGTTTTTAAAAAAATTGGAAAATATTAGTTGTCTTGGAAAAAAGGCCATAGCAACCAAAACAGCATATATTAAATATTTCGAGCGAAAACGTTACGTAACGTTTTGCCAACTTTTCAGCTACATCATTCTGTTTTTATAAAGGTGAAAACGACCAAATGGACAAAATCTCTTTAAAATAAAGTTAATGTATGGATACTTATTTATTTGCTGAACTTTTTCGACAAAACTCCGTATTTTTATGTAAAATGTGACGATTTTGTCTCTTAGGAACACGATATTCAAAATTGTCGTACTTGGTCTTTACTTTGCAAACTGCGTAAATTTGATAGGTAAAATCTCCCCGGACTTTAAAAAATAAACAATTAAAAGGTAAATTTCAATTATTTTATAAATAAATAACAAAAATGTGTAAAAATGTTGATTTTCATCTAAGAAACAAAAAGACACCATGATATGATATACTTTTCAAAAAATATTGCAAAACTACGGTCAAAAGTGAAAACAGGGTTCCAACTTTGACTGGCCATAACTTGGCTTATATATGACCTAAAATAAATTGCCAAATATCATTTTGTTCCAAATATAATCAAGTTTTGAAATATGCAAAACACTTACAAACATAAAAAATTGTTTATCTATTAAGGTAGTAAGACACAGTTCGGTTTTGTTTACAAGTTAGTTTCGGAGAGTGACATCCTAGAATTTCTAAAGTAAAATACAAAGGTCGAATTTAAGTAGCTATAAATTAAGAATGCCTTATAATTTAGTAACGAAAGTGTGCTCAACTGATAGGGAATCTTTCAGAGGTAATATTTTTGACAAAGTATAAAAATAATCGAAAAAACGGAAGTTTAGCGTCCCTTTTCCGGCATGGTGTCATTTTTATTTTACCGATCTTTTGAACGTTTTTATTAATGCTTGTTTTTAAGGTAAAAAATGCGACGTCATTTCTTGAAAAAATAAGCCGGTCGATGTAAAGGTTTTTTACTGTTAATAAACAGCCAGGTTTATGTACTTTCAGAGCATGTATAGCGCTATAGAGGATTTAGTGCAGGTTTGAGTCTAATCTAGGCTTGAATTATGGTAAAAATGTGTAAATTTTAGTGTTTTTGCATGAATAATTTGTTTTCGGAGTTATAGGGTTGTAATGAAAAGATCTTATTTTTGTAAGTAACAACTAACAGGAAGATAATCTATGGAATGTAAGGAATTCAACGATGTATGATAAGTGTTTATAAGGTTAAATATAGTTTTAGAATAGTTATTGGAAGAAGCATATGTGCTGCAAAGCTATGAACGTTTCTGACGTTTCATCTAGAAGTGTGTTTTACTACCTAATGCTTTAACTTTTCATGAATATTTTTACAACGTTTATGGGGTTTTCGTAATACAGTTCATTTGTTACTCCCAAGCTTGCAGGAATTACGATTTCCTTGGCAGGGTGTCACATTTGACACAGAAATGGCTAACTCAGGGTAATTTGGCGTCACGGTTGCTATCTTCACTCAAGAAATTTTGCGGTAGACACCGTGCATTCATAGACAAATGTGGGATTTCTATCTCTCAAATGATTGCAGATGTTGGTTCGTCCTAGATTTTTGTTTTGTCTTCCTTTATTGAAATGGACACACTGAATTGGAAATCAGCAGCACGACAGGTGTGCTATAGCAGAGAGGAACCACTTTCTCTTCCGGGGCACCTGAGTTCACTATTGCTATGATCGCGTTGTTGATTACCGCTTGGTTGATTTTTTTATTTGTGTTTCTTCGTGCTGTTATTATTCTGTCGTTGCCCTTTCGGACTTTTGACACTCGAATGCCTCATTGGTCTCTCTTGGCTTCTTTATAATGTAAGTTGTTATCGAACTTCGATTAAAGTAAAAGTTTAACTCCAGATTAACTAACATGAAATTTACTTTTTAAACATAATTTCCTATAGCTTTTCAAGAAAAAAGTATGAATAGGAGGTCGCCTACCAAACAGAAGAAGACAACACAGGCAACAAATTTTGCTAGAATAAATCAAGTATTTTGGTGCTGCAACTGGAATTCTATATCCCCGATCGTGAGGTTAGCCCGCTCCGGCACCTACACTTTTGTAAAGATTTCAAAATGGTCAAAAAGCTCTGGCCAGCATAGTTTGGTTTTAGTAACATTTTGGTGTCCAGTTTGGCATATTTTTGTTTTATTGTTTTATGGTCTTCGTTTTCGTTTAGCATATGGAAAGCAGAGGTACAAACGGAAAAAAACACGACAAACCAGAAAAAACAAAACAGCATTTAGCAAGTGGCTGAAACAGTGAACTCAGGTGGTCCAGAAGTTGAATCAGTTCCTGCCTGGTGAAACATACAGATCGCATTGCCAACGTGTTAGATTCAGTAAAAACCTCGTTAAAACAAACAATAGATTTAATCCTTTTTTTCTAACGTACAACTATTTGGTTAATTACAATGAGATACATTACACATACTTTTTTATCCTTAACTCCAAGTCTGTAGAATGGTTTCCAATATTTTGACCTGTTACATTAAATAAAAAAGTTCCGACTTGATAACGGGAAGGATGCTTCATTATGGGCCTTTTTGTAATTTGCAATGAAACATTTATTGATCATTAACCCTATAATGCCAAGTTCTCCTTTTTTCTTTATTTTAATAAATTTGATTAAATTAGTATTCGTTTTGGAAGCTGTTTTAGATGTAATTGATTGACACTCCAAATATATCGTAATTATGTTGTGAACTTTTAGAAACAAGGATGCCCAATAGTATCATCGTCCATATTGTGTGTTCAACAAGAACTGAGAGAGTGTGAGCAAGACGAAGAGTGCAAAGAAGGTACGTATATGTAAGAGTGTGTCTCTTTCTCACATAGTCTTATTACGTTTATCGTACATGTACATGTACTAGGGCATGTTCCAAAAAAATCTTACCGACTGTCTACTATTATGCAAAACAATAGTCATATAATTCAAGAAAGAACAGTACAAATACTTCAAGTGACACTTGGTGCTACTGAAGCAAGATTGTCCTTAAATTAACACCATTCTTTTAACTAATCGAACATTTAAATGAAGTATAAAGCAATTGCCATTTATTTTCATTCTATTTAGTTCAAATAATGTGAAAGAAGCAATCGAATGTCGAAAATCCGAAAGGGAAAGACAAAAAATAAGAAAAATTGATAGAAATATGGTAAGGTATGAAACCATGATTGTTAAATTATCTTTCTTTTTTAGGATTGTGCTGTCCTATTACTTGTGGAGGAACGAAGTGTTCACCGGTCGGTAAATATGCATAATTTCATTTGCTTAATCAGGTTTTGTCTCTGAAATTTAAGTGGTCTCATAGTCAGTGTTTGGTATTGTTTATAAGTTATTTATTTTACATTTTTTTTACTGTATATACTGTTTATTTACATCTCATATATCCGAAGGAACTTGAGATAAAGGACACTACAGATTCTAGGAGGTCCGCTTCATATCTGGATCTATTTCTCGAAATTGACACACAAGGAAGGCTTTGTACAAGGCTCTATGACAAACGTGATGACTTCAACTTTCCAATAGTTAACTTTCCCTTTCTGTGTAGCAACATTCCGTCCGCTCCAGCATATGGAGTTTACGTATCACAATTGATTCGCTATTCCAGAGCATGTGGGGAGTACAACGACTTCCTTGATAGAGCCACACGGCTGACAAGCAAATTGTTAACACAGGGGTACGTTGCTCCCAGGTTGTTGTCATCACTCAAGAAATTTTACGGAAGACATCATGTGCTTGTATACAAATACGGGATTTCTATCTCTCAGATGAGCACAGATGTTGGTTTGACATCGAGTTTTGTAATGTCATCCTTTCCGGATTTGACCCACACTTAATCGATCTTTGGCAACGTGACGGGTGTGCTATAGCAAGTAGGAACTGCTTACTCTTCCGGAGCACCTGAGTTCACTCTCGTTTCGACTTGAGTTCGCGTTGCTGAATGCGGTTTTGTTGTTATGTGTGTTTGTGTTTTATGTTGTTATGTGGTTTGTTTTGTTGTGATGACTTTTGTCTGCCGATTTTGTCTTTGTCTTAACGGTTTTATGATACTGATTACCCCTTTGGTACACCTTTGCTTCTTTTGTCACCTGCTCAAATTCCAACAAATTTCACCTAGGCTCCTTTCTAATAACAAGTAAGAAATACAAATGACAACAAAGTTCCAGACAATAAATTTTGCTACGCCTGACGCGCGTTTCGTCTATTCAAGACTCATCAGAGGCGCTCTACCAAAAATATTAAAAATGCCAAACACTGTATGAATATGAAGAGCATATAACAGTATAACCAAAAATATTAAACTGGGGAACCAAATTATTACTAAGATATTCAACCTATGTCTGGGGTAGGAAGAACCTTAGGGTTTAGACAATTTTGAAATTTAGACGGATAATTTAAACCTTTGATGTATTCTCCAACTCAAAAGTGTTGGTGCCGGAGCGGGCTAACCTCAGGGAATTTAAACTCCACCATAGTGAACTAGATCGGACCTGATATGAAGTCAGGTCAGCATTCTCCTAAGTTGTCTTAAGGTCTGGGTGATGTTAACCGAAAAATGACCACAAGACACGTCCGTTAAGAATAGCTTTTTGAACAGGGTACTCGGCCTCAAATAAACTTTGGCAAACTGCATATTCATCTGAAGCTATTCTATTCAGTAATAGATAACATTTAATAAACAAAGAAAGAATTAATTTTATATTTTCATGTTTAAATAATAACCGTTTTCGGTAATTTTTCTATTTCTTTTTTTCTAATTAAATAGATTAAAAAGGAAATAACAAAATTATTGAACTTTTGATGATCAATGTCAATGTCCAAGAGAAAAGACAAAACATGCCAGGCACACCGGATAAGTTACAGATAGATTTAACGTACCGATCGCGAATAAATAAAATCTTATTTATTTGCACTTTATCTTGCAATATCTAAAAACACCTAAAACATAACAAGAAAATTATTTTTGTTGGATAAATTTGAAATTAAGACAATTAGTGTTAGCTTAGAATTATGCATACATTTCAAACACACATAATCCGGATCTTTAACTGAATGTACGTTATGGATATCAATCCTAAACTTTGTTGTTGATCTTAAATTCTCGAGCTTTCATAACGATTACATCATTTAAATTGTGTAATTCTTTAATTATATGTTAACCACACGAAGTAATTCATTTATTTATTTCGTTCACGCTTGAAAATACATATTAATTTACTTCCTTTGACCACGGAACCGATCGGCTTTAAATTTAGCTTTTCAATGCGTACTTGCAGCTGACCGGATCAATGGTCAGATCTGCCCTGATTTAACCGGACAAGAGTGCTGGCACACTAAAATTGGACAATACCAGTCCAGCCTAAGCAAACATAGGACCATTTATTAAGTTTTGAAGGTTTGAACATGTTAAAGCGGAATGAGTGAACCTCTGGTCGGCTTTTCTTATTCTCAATGACGCTCCATAGACTTTCAATTATCACTGCAATTTTCAATTAAGTGCGCAGAACAAATATTTTAAACTTGTAAATAGCAATTTTATTTAAGCAAATAACTTTTTAAAAATTATATGTAATGTTATTTTTTATTCATTATATAGTTTGTCTACAAAGGTGCACACAATAAGTAAATATAATGTGCATTAAATTCCTTTATTGGAGGAAGCTTTAATCTGTCCTTTATTGCATCCACTTTTGGTAATAAGACGTCACTGGTTTTTAGTTAAACCTACCTTAACCGGAAGTAGTTTCTTCTGTGAAGATTCTGCTGTCAGCGAGACAGGAGCAAACGTCTGTGCTGAGTATGAATTATTTAATCCACATTAACCCACAATTTTTTAACGCAGATGATTTTGAAAAAGATTCTTTTTATTAACAGTAAACACAATTGTCGTACATAGATATACATTAAGGCTGTCGATGAAGCTTACAACCCATTAAATTTTCAATTTTCCTTGCATTGATAGCGTTTTGATTTAAAGTTTTTACAATCACCTTAAATAAGATAAGATTATTTTTTTTCTCAAACACATATGTAAATAACAATACATTCCCATGAATCCTAACCGGTCACAGTTTTCCCCAAAAATTTTTAAATACACGTACAGGATCGACATTTCGTCTGCACATTTCACATGTGTATTTTTCAGCAACAAGCGTTCAAGTCTTTAACGAATGGTAATCCAAAGATACAGTATTTCTTAATTTTCACAAGTGCCATTATATTAAACAGGTGCTGGCAAGAATAAATGGTTTGTATTCTACCATAGCCAGCACCAAGAAAGAACCCCCATGACCATGTTACATGTATGTACACGAATCACTCAAAATGTTAAATATTAAAAAGCATTGGTCATGTCAATCCAAGCTATCCTAGATCTAACTTATCCTGAAAAATTGTTGTGCACTGCCACATACAAAAGTACATTAGCTGTAACGGTAGTTATTTGACAAAAATCTTTGTAATGTATATATACTTGTACATGTATTATGGTACTAATCAATCCAGCATTTTCACACTTGCACACACACGCATGCACAATATTTGATTAATAATAAAAAATGATAATAAAATATAAGCAAGATAGGACAAGACAGATATCTTTAAAAAATGGCCACTCTCTTAGCTGGATATATGAAAAATTTGAAAATGAACAAAAATTTTAAAAATATTGGTACATAATTAAAATTGTGTGATTTTTACCTGATTTCAAGTTTCGGAGAGCAAAAGAAGAAGCAATAGAAGAAAATTCAAGCAAATCTTTTCATGCTTTTTTCAAAGAATCTTACGTATGACAATTCTTCAAAATGACGTGCTGCCAATCACATCACACGACAAATCTGATTTTTAATGGGTCTTTGCAGTTTTTTTGACCAACTTAAAAATATTGGATTTTTCCTGACTTTCTGGACATGTTCATTTCCAAATGCTCAGTTCTCCTTAAAACCGCATGGAAATAAAACATTTAGATTTCGACGATAACTAAATTGGTTTCAAGTCAGTGTTCTTAATATTTTCATTGTTAATTCTCATGAATGTGAACTGACTCCTAATTTTATTTATAGTCACTCCATATAATATGTGAGTACACTGATCATATATGTTTGTATTTGTAAATGCCCCTTGTGGGCCCATAATTGGCTAATAAAATTTGTATTTGTATTTGTATTTAACCCATATTTCCAAAGTTCTATCTCTTACTTTAACAACTATGAAGGAATTTATCATCCAATACTGTCAAAAGGTATTCGAAAACAGTTGAATTTTTGAAGCGTAAAAAAAATTCTTGATGTTTTGGACAAGCTTCGTGCATTTGAAAATACTTTCCATACCGTTGATAATTACAATTTTTTACTTTATATACTGACCTTCCGCATAATCTAGTTAAAAAGAAATTTGAATATTTGGTTAAATGTTTTGATAAATCTAAGAGTGATTATATATGTTCTAGAGTTTCAAACTCATTCAGTTGATCATTTTTAGTAACGGGACTCACAAATATTACATCAACTGGACTGATGCAGAAACTATTACTGCTCTCAATTATTTGTTAGATAATATTTACATACGTTTAGGTAAACAATTTTTTCGCCAAATCATTGGTATTCCTATGGGTACTAATTGTACGCCACTTATAGCTGACATTTTCCTATACTGTTATGAATAACAATTTGTGGCTACATTACAAAAAAGACCCCAACAAACAGAACCTAATCGTAACTTTTAATAATACTTTTAGATATTTAGACAACATTCTTGCACTCAACAATCCTTCATTTTTTTGGTAGAGCGCCTCAGATGAGTCTTGAAGAGACGAAACGCGCGTCAGGCGTAGCACAATTTATTGTCTGGAACTTTGTTGTCATTTGTATTTCTTATTTTATAACGGATATCTATCTTTCTGAATTAACCTTGAACAAATCTTATGTCACCGGTGATAGATGTCCATTTTTAGATATAGATTTAAGTATTATTGACGGAAAATTACAAACCAAAGTATATGATAAACGATATGAAAACTAGCGCCGTCATACAAGGTTTACATTTCACAGTTAGTAAGATGTGCAGTGATGATTCTGATTTTTATAATAAAAACCGTTTAATTACTGAAAAAAATATTTAAACAAGGTTATCGATACCACAAGTCAGTAGAATCTTCTTCCACAAGTATCGATCTCTTATTGAAAAAAAATAATTGTACACGTCATTTTCTGATAGTGAAAGGAATGTCACATCCTGAATATTATGGTAATGTTTTTTATAAGGCTGACAGGTTTTATACCAATCCATTGGAAATGAAAAATTGGCTTCAAAATTTATTACGCAAAGGATATGATTTGAAAATTTTGGTTAAATCTTTGAATTTTGTTGGATTTTTTTGGCAGAAATATTGATAACTTGAGACTTACTTTAAAACTTCCATAATCTTTTTAATTAATTGTCACTTTTAAGCATTATAGCGATCAAGCTTGTCAATTTTGTGTGATGACAATTCACCAAATCATTATTGTTTGAAGGGTTGTGTCGGATTTGAAATCGATATGTTGATTCACAGCCAGCTCTCAGTAACAGCGAGGGTTCTATAGAGAGTTATTTTATCGTCCTTTTGTTTGTTCTTGCTGTCTTTTGTCTAAGGTTCTATCTAGTGGAATTGAGCTTTGATCGAATTGATTTTTATTGTGTGTTTAGTTTTTGTGCTTTGTCTAGGAATATTGATAGGGGGAAGGTTGGGCCTAAAATTCCGAATTGCAGCTTGAGTGTGGGCTGTGTCGCGTACACTTGTTCTACATCTCATTTTTTTCTATTGTTTGTAAGAAGTTTTTTTAATGTTTTTTTTACGTCATTTTTTTTTTCTTCAAACTTAAGAAATGACCGAAACCTGTTTCAAGAAAGACATTTCTGTCATAAAAATGTGTGATCATAACACTTATAGAGTAACATTTTGTCTGGAGAAGGAAAAAAAACATGTCATTGATTTTTTTAAGAAATGAAATGATATTTCACGATAGAAAAAAAGAAGAAAAAAGTTTTGACTGAAAATTTCAGTCGATACTGATTTCGATTGATTTTTTAAATAATCATCCTAATCTGGCAATTAGTCTTTATTTCTAGACAGCGCTAGTAAGGTGATTTTGTTTTAATATATAACAACACACATCAGTATCGACTTAAATTTTCTGTCAAAATTTCCAAATTCTTAAACAGCAAAGATCCAAAAATTATTAAAAATTTCGTTTTTCAATCGGTTTATTGAACAGGTATTATAAGATTATTACCTTCGGCTAAATCCATACAATTCACGTAAAACTTTCATTTTCGTGTTTATTCTTTGACAAGCTCTCTCATTAGCTGTTATAAATGTTTACTATCCACTAATCGTTACGTCAAATAAACCTGTATATCTATCTACCGACTTGAAATCTTACTTAAATCTTTTTCTGTACTTATATAAAACAGTTACTTTGGAATAATAATGTTTTGACTCATACGTGCCTTAAAATATTCTTAATTTGTGGTGTTCCATGTTATATGCAATATATATCAGTTCCGAACATGAGACGTCAAAAGAATTAGTTGTCATGAAAATGTATACTACAAACGACTATCTTATATTTTAAGCATGTTTTCTCCCACGTCAACATGGACCATGTAGGGCATACTTTCCAAGATACTTCTATAACACTTTAACCGGCAAATGTGAAATGTTTATGTATGGTGGTTGCGGTGGAAATGCCAACAATTATGAAACTTTACAGGAGTGTCAGCATAGTTGTGGTAAATGATCTTTTATTGCAAAGATTTAACTAGGTACATCTCAGTATAGCGGGAAACAGAAAGTAAAAAGATCGGGGCGTTAAATGTGGTGATGCACTAAGGGATCTATTAGTACCTGCACGAATCTTGGCACCCTTTATACACATCTGCCAGCTAAGGTCTGCACTTAGGCTTTTTTTTACCTTACGACCTTCGTTGAAGGTTACCTATTCAACCAATATCTAGACTCCCCACCTTTATTGCGTTTGACAGAGCAGCACTGATAAAATTGACTTAAAAAATAAACAACATAATTTAGTTTGCAGTTTACCAAAAAAAGTCGGTCCATGCAAGGGATATTTCCCTCGATACTTCTATAATTCTGAAACCGGAAAATGTTAACAGTTTGTGTATGGTGGTTGTCAAGGAAACGCAAACAACTTCCAGTCTGAATCGGAATGTGAACAGCAATGTTCAACTAGTAGGTGTAACTGTATTGAAATTTCTAACACTATTTCTTTTTAGGAGTTTTGGTCCTTTGGACTTTGAAAATCACTTAAATTCACTTGTTTCCTCATACATTGAACTGAATTTTAACAGAGAAATATGACCCTTTGATTTAAAAAAAATATTTGGCTGCCAGAAGACTATATTCTCTCTTTAAATTTTACGTTTTTTTTTGTTAATTTAGTATGTATACTGTATATCTTATTTTTTGTATCACCGTTATCGCTTTGATATTTCGCCGACTTAAAAAATAATTTTAAAAAAGTGTTAAACAAATGTTTCAAACTTTGTTTGACGCACGGTTCGTTTTTTTCTAAATTCATCATTCATCAGCATTAACCATTTAACTTTAAAGGAAATGATGTTTGTTATATAATACCAATTAATCGAACAAGTTCCGGGAATAATTCAATTGGAGAGAGAAAAAACAGCTAACCCATGTTTTCTAGAAACGGCCCCTAAAATGTTAGTTATACATGTAGATGTAAAATGGATATAAACTATAAAATTATTTGTGTTTTTAGACCCACTGACATGTCCAGAACCAGGAATTGGTATTTGTGAAGAAGCGTGTAAATCAGATACCGATTGTAAAGGAGGGGATAAATGCTGCTACAATGGATGCGGTCACACGTGTATAAAAGGAATTAAGGGAAAAAAATAAACATGATAATGATAAATGAGACATAGACTGAGCCTTTCTGGTAATTAAAATGGATAAATTTCATAATAAAAAAGACTGTATGATCTGGATTTTTATTCTACAGCAAATGAGAATAAGAACTACAAAATAGATATAGGCGTATACTACTTTAAAGTTCCGATGTTGATGTATAAGAGATAAAAAAAATACCAAAGTACAATGTATCGTTCGAATGTCGACTTAATTTCCATCTTTTAAAGAAGTTCAACCAATTTATATCCGTTTTATCGCCATCTGACAATATTACAATGTTTTATAATCCCATTAAAGGGAGCTTGTGTTGTATAAGCTTCATTACTTTACAATTGTTAATCAGTTTGAATATCTCAGGGTAAACTAAACAACAACACTAGAACACAGGCACACGCCCAAACTCCGGTAGCAACGTGTTTCTGAGAATGATCAACTGTTCTTGATAGAATTTCTTGAATGTGAATATTTATCACTGTTAGTTTCTTTCTTTCATAAAATTTTTAAACCAACTAAACGCCCTAATTATTTAGACCTCTGTAAAACTAACAGCTAAAGATCTATCCTTTGTAAATTGCGTTTACACAACCTGGCTATAGAAAAAGGAAGATAAAATAGTACTGAAAGAAGTGAACACATTTGTCTGTTTTGTGATAATAAAAGCATTGAGAACGAGTTCCACTTTCTATCAACTTGTCCTTACTACAACAATCTAAGAAATAACCTTTTTGAAAAGCTTTAAAATCTACAAGGACATCCATTTCCTCATACTCTAACAATTAAAGAAATTAAATTTCTTCTTAACAACAATTTCTATTCAATTAATAATTTTATTATATTTTCACAAGAATGCTGACAGATAAGAAACACACTTAATGTGAATAAATAAATTAGTATCACTGTCATTCCATGTTAATATTGCTATGTTTGTAATTATACATTGTTTATTGACATTTTTGCTTATTCTTTGTGCTAAAACCATTTAATGTAAGAAGCAGAGGTACCAATGGGGTACCCGAATATCAAAAGTCTGAAAGGGCAGAACACCAACAAGAACGGGACAAAAACAGACAACATGTAAAACATAGAAACACAAAATAACTGAATATCAATCAACAACGCGAACTCCAGTCGAAACAAGAGTGAACTCAGGTGCTCCGGAAGAGTAAGCAGTTCCTGCTTGCTATAGCACACCCGTCGCGTTGCCAATAGTCCATTCAGCGTGTCAAATGTGTTTAATATGCAAAAAAATATTGTCTATATTCTATTATTAAAGTTTTATGTGAATCAATCTTAATATCGTTAAAATTTCTTTTTCTCATTTTTACAAATGTATCTGAAGAAACTCGAGAATAAAGCAACCTCACCGAATAAATTTGTGTTTACAACATTTTTACAAAATGCTACGTCGTGATTTTGTAATGCCAAAATTAAAGACACAGAACCTATCAATTTTGCAATTGTTTTACACTGAATAAAAAGCACATAGATCAAAAACATACCTTCAAAAACTTACCTTTTCCGACACAAAAACTCATTTTTTTGCAGCTTTATATAAAATTACAAATGTATCTTATTTAACTCCAGCATATATATTTACTTTTGGTTAACCGTTATTTACATGACCTTTACTGGGTGATGGTAAACTGAGAAACGAAATGAAACCAGTTTTCTATTTCTACTGGTTTCGCTCAATTTTGTTTTCTTTATTAGCAGATTTCGTTTGCTTGCTTTACTGTTTTCGTTTCCTTCTTTGCCGATTTCGTTTTCGTTCCGTTTCGTTTTTGTTTCGTTTTGTATCACAGTTTACCGGTACCCGCAAGTGTTTACATTTTATAATTAGTTTTTCCTCTTTTTGACACTATGTTTTTTTCTGTAGTTTTCTTTGAAAGGAATACTTTCTGGTAGATTTTTGGAAATCTTAACAGTTTTTTTTCAAATGTTTTACACTGTATTTTTCACAATGTGTGAATTTCATTATTTTCTTTTAAATTGTGAAAATGTTAAAAAGGATATTTTCATTAACATTTTCGAACATTAGCGTTCAACTGGCAGTGGCGGACAAAACGGGTACTCAGGGCGTTGGCTCCCGCAATTTGTTATTTTTCGTTTAGATTTTTGAACAAAATTGTTATAAAATGCCTTCTAGCACACAGGAAACGATGGTTTGCACAGGGGTACAAAACATACACAGGAGATGTTATGTAAAACCATATGGTGCCTGTAGTTTGTATTGGAGACTGAGGCCTTACACATAGGAAACGGTGGTAAACCGCTGTGGTGCGATGATAACGGAGAGGATTAATTATCATAATATGACTTCAAACGAATCATACAATAGAAGTGTGTCAGGAAACCATTGATTTTATCAGGATGTATAAAAAATGGAATGTGGAAAATAAACATACTGAAAATTGAAATATATTTTCGGAAAAAGACCGTACAGCGATTCTAAGAAAATGATTTTGATGAACCTATATTTATCTACGATTTTTGATTATTACTTTTTACAACGTTTCACAATCAATTATTATAACTGATTTGTATATTCGCAGTTCCGACTGATCATAAGACAAAATTTCTAGCTTTTATATGATTATATTCAATTTCAATATTTAAAAAAGTTAAGAAAATATTCAAGGGTCCTGGGTGGCCCAGTGGTCTAAGGCAATGATTTTAATACCACACTTGCCGATCACCTCTCAGTTGGTGTTTGAGTCCCGTTTGTATTTGAAAAAAAACTTCCCTAACTGTATGTGATTAGGTTTGTCATTTACCTGCCTAAGGTCGGTGGCTTTTCAAGAGTACCCCGGTTTTCTCCAGCATTAAAACTGAGCGCCCTACATGGCCCAGAGGCGAGTGGAGTGGAGAGTACCACGCTTCATGCAATTAGAATATCCCTTTGTGGACCGCCAAGTAGTGCAATACATAGGCTATAAAAAGACTTACTTTGTCATCCAAGAGTCTAGCAAGAAAAACAAATTTACAGAAGATCAAATAATGGAAATGCTCAACTTTCTAATCGACAACATATTTGTACAGTTTGGTGGACGTGTTTTTCAGCAAACAATAGGTATCCCAATGGGCACAAATTGTGCACCATTGCTTGCCGATTTGTTTCTTCATTCATATGAAGCAGACTTCTTACAATCACGTCTAGACAACAAGGACCGCAAACTTGCTTTATCCTTCAATCTCACATTTCGTTATATTGATGATGTCCTTTCACTAAACAATCCTCGATTTGGTGACTATTTACATCTCATATATCCGAAGGAACTTGAGGTAAAGGACACTACAGATTCTAGGAGGTCTGCTTCATATTTGGATCTATTTCTCGAAATTGACACACAAGGAAGGCTTTGTACAAAGCTCTATGACAAACGTGATGACTTCAACCTTCCAATAGTTAACTTTCCCTTTCTGTGTAGCAACATTCCGTCCGCTCCAGCATATGGAGTTTACGAATCACAATTGATTCGTTATTCCAGAGCATGTGGGGAGTACAAAGACTTCCTTGATAGAGCTACACGGCTGACAAGCAAATTGTTAACACAGGGGTACGTTGCTCCCAGGTTGTTGTCATCACTCAAGAAATTTTACGAACGACATCATGTGCTTGTATGCAAATACGGGATTTCTATCTCTCAGATGAGCACAGATGTTGGCTTGACATAGAGTTTTGTAATGTCATCCTTTCCGGATTTGACCAACACTTAATCGATCTTTGGCAACGTGACGGGTGTGCTATAGCAAGCAGGAACTGCTTATTCTTCCGGAGCACCTGAGTTCACTCTCGTTTCGACTTGAGTTCGCGTTGCTGAATGCGGTTTTGTTGTTATGTGTGTGTGTTTTATGTTGTCATGTGGTTTGTTTTGTTGTGATGATTTTTTGTCTGCCGGTTTTGTCTTTGTCTTCACGATTTTATGATACTGATTACCCCTTTGGTACACCTTTGCTTCTTTCTAAATTTGCCCCAACCCACCATTCCCCTTTTCCTGTGGACTTGAAAATATACTGTTCCTTGGTTTCCCACCCCACCGCCATGTTCATTTATCATCATCATGCCATGTTAATTTCACAGTGTATCATTCTTTCATGTTGATCGCCTATAGATAACTTATATAGCCTTGCAAGGGCGTGAAACACCAACTTACTCGAAAGATATAAGTCGATGCTGTCAAGTCGTCACCAGAGGTTAATGTAAGAATTGTTACCTCGTGTACATTATACAGGAGTGCTTATCATGTTGCGACAACGGCACATCTAGTTTATGTATCAGCCTGATATGTAATGTCACCAGTTAAAAACAAGTGTCTGAACGGCCATCGACTAGACTGGACAAGCTTGAACAAAAGACTTGTTAAAACGTGTCAAAATGTTCGGTCCTTTTAAGACAAGAAGACCTGCAGTCAATTAAGAAAGTTTTAGACATAGATGTATAAATGAGTCTGAATTTGTTGCAAGACATTTTGACTGAAAACTTACAAGAAAATCAGTGGGACTTTAGTGAGTGTTTCATATACTTGTTTGACTACGACATGTACGAGTATGTTAAAGCAAGGTTTTCTGATACATAGTGTATATGATTTAAATAATAATCGTATCGTATTTATTACTGAAAAATTATTAAAACAAGGTTACCGATACTACAAATTAGCAAAATCTTTTTCTAAATTCTTCCACAAGTATCGATCTCTTATTGATAAATTTAATTGTACACGTCACTTTCTTATAGTGAAAGGAATATCCATCCTGAATTTTATGGTAATGTTTTTTATAAAGCTCACAAATTTAAAAGCAATCCAATAGAAATGAAAAATTGGCTTCAAAATTTATTACGGAAAGGATGTGAAATGAATATCTTGGTTAAATCTTTGAATTTAGTGTTTTTTGTCAGAAATATTGAAAACTTGATACTTGCTTTAAAACTTCCATAAACGTTTTTACTATTGTCATTTTTAAACATTATAGCGATCAAGCGTGTCGGTTTTGTGTGATGACACTTCACTAAATCATTATTGTTTGAAGTGTTGTGTCGGATTTAAAATCGATACGTTTGATTTTTTTACATCAGTCGATTGATGATTCTCAGCTAGCTGTCAGTAACAGCGAGTGTTCTATAGAGAGTTCCTTTACCGTCCTTTTGTTTGTTCTTGTTTTTTGTCTTAGGTTCTCTCTAGTAGAATTGGACTTTGATTGATTTGATTTTTATTGTGTGTTTAGTTTTTGTGCTTTGTCTAGGAATATTGATAGGGGGAAGGTTGGGCCCAAAAAACTAGTTTAACCCCGCCACATATTACATTTGCCTGTCCTAAGCCAGGAATCTTTGACAAAGCTTTCGTTTGTACTTGTCTTTTTGATGTTTTCTGTTCCTTGTTTAAGAAGGGGGTCTATCTGTGACTATTTCAGGGCTGGATTTGAATTATATGCATCTTATTTAGACCATGGGCCAATTGCAGAACCGCGAGCAGTGCCAAATGGCCTCGTTGAAGGCTGCTGGCGGTTGTCCATTGTGGTTTTTCTAAATTGCCGTTTAATTGTGGGCTGTGTCGCGTACACATCTCTTTATTTTCTATTAAAATCTGTAAAACATTTTCTTTTTTGGAAATGTCCCATTGTTACATTAGCACTTCTGCTTTTCCTAATTTGATTTTGACTTTGAATGTCTAGTTGAGCGTTTTTTGATATTTTTAATTTTTTATGACAAAAGGTTAGAGTTTAATGAAATCTTAAGCAAATAAAACATAGCTTTTACCGGTTATTTTGCAATAGTATACTTAGTCTACATCACATCATTTGACGCAAGCCTTTAATTTGTGGTCACATGATATATCGAAATGTTGTAGTCTGTATGTAACTACTGATGGCATAGAAACAACAAACACAGATTGACGATGCAGACCAGAAATGTGACGTCATATTGATAAAATGGTTTTGTATGAACAAATGATTACATAATATAACAGTAGAAATAATTTTATTATGCAATTTGTATTTAAATTAAATTAATTACAGAACATAGAAATTAATACACATTTAATGATATTGATAATATCAATCCATAAACAAAATTTGGCTAATACTTTTAAATATACCCCACGCAACGAAGTTGCGAAGGGTATAATGTTTTTGACTGGTCCGTCCGTCCGTCCGTCTGTCCGTGATCAAAATTTTCGCAACAGATATCTCAGCTATTATTCATCCTAGGCTTTTGATATCTGGTATGTAGCTTCAAGTGGGGGTCCCATATGGTGGGATACATTTTCAGGTCTGTCGATCATCTACTTCCTGTTTAACGAGCCGACTTACACTTATTTCACTAAATTTTCAGGGTTGAAAATTTTCGTAACAGATTTCTCAGCAGATTATACCTTCAAGCTTTATTTTGTAGTGAAGATAAAACATTGCTGGCTCAATGGTACATTAAATGAAACCAAGTTTACAGAGTTCTTCTTTCACACTAAGATAAAACTGTCGTGCCCCATCTTTCAGTCCATACAGACAATGCTAGAGTTTCCAGATCATGCCTCCAGGGGTTTTACTTTCTTTTGATGATTGCAGATAAACATCTCTGTTTATTTCTTTCCCTTGTAGATATGCTGACTTTATATCTGTTGATGTTATGGTCCATTGTTTACTTGCAGTAATGAACAAAAATAACTTCATAGTCCCTTTTCTTACAGTTGGACTATCTCTGAAATAAAAACTCTTCTTTGAAGCCGCGTGCCATCAATTTTGCTTTAACTTGCCTTGCAAATTCTGGAAAATTTTTGTTCTCATAGAAATGTATATAAACTTTAAAAGACAAACGTAAGACGTCAGATGTGATGAATCTTCCCACACTGTTATTGCTTTAGTTGGAATGCAGAAATGTTCGGATGGATCTTTGAGAAAAAAAACTTATGTGCCTACTTTATATTATGTTCAGCCGTTAGAGAACAGCAACACATTAATTTGTATAGAAAGGCATAACAAGTTTAAAAGTATTATTTCAACAAAGTTCAAAAGTATAATTTCAACATAGTTCAAAACAATAAATTCTAATACGCTTGACGCAAGTTTCGTGTATTCATGACAAATAAACAAGTCCAAATATCAAATATTTTTGTCGCTAAAGTTTTCGGTTTATAAAATTAATTCAAGATTGTTTAAAACACCAGGTGTCTTTCCTTGTAATGCACATGGTCGATATCCTCGGTGCTGGATTTGGCTTCCTTGTTCGAACGTTTTGGTTTTAAGTACTTCTGTTTTCAACAGTTTTGGAATTTGACCTTCCGATGTTTTGATT
Organism: Arcuatula senhousia; assembly: GCA_963971305.1. Classification (NCBI taxonomy): domain Eukaryota; kingdom Metazoa; phylum Mollusca; class Bivalvia; order Mytilida; family Mytilidae; genus Arcuatula; species Arcuatula senhousia. Next base: position 14,440,394 of record OZ020305.1, read on the forward strand.
AAAATGCTACTGACGAGAGGTTACTCCTTGAAATATCGATATAAAGTATATCCAAATAAACCGTCTATACCCGCGTTTTGCTATTTGTAATCAAGAACTTGATCACAAATTTTGACCAAGTTCATTCTACCGTGGGGGTAAAGAATAAAATGAAAATTGAATCTTGTAATAATAACAGTAACACTACTAATTACAATGAGTGAGACAGCAACCATTTATTTTTTTATGTGGAAGTAGGATGAAATTGGATATAAAAAGGCAGTGCTTTGAAATGAAATGGCAGGATGCATTTTGGTGAAAATTCAGTTATGGTAAGGGGGCAGTCATTTGATTTTTATGAGGGGGCTACGAATAATTTCCTTGTCCTGCCTTTTTTGTTTTTATTTGTCGGGAAAACCCCAGCGTCCTTTCTTTCTTTTAAAAGGTACTATAAATCCAACCAAGAACACCTATGTTTTAATTTAATGCTCTGTCCTGCCTTTGTATATCTGAAGTTTTTGCCATCCTGTCTTTCTATGTCAAATTTCACCATCAGCCCCTTAAACGAAAATTAATAAATTTATTTAAGGAAATTCAAAATTGACCACGAAACGAAATCACTTTGGACAGCTCAAGCTGACCAGAAAAGGTACATGTAAATATCAAAGATTGAACATAATTTTAAACATTTATTATATCTTTAAAAATTTTGAGCACAGGCACTTGTTTCTAGAAAAAAAAATATACTTATATACTAACCATACCACAAGGTATCTAACGTATCATTATTGAAAATTTTACCTACTTCTGATATTTGCTTTCTTATACAAAAAAATACCATTGACAGAGAAATATGTGCTATATCATCGTAAACTATGATTAATTGTCTACAAAATGGTGTATAAAACAACTACCTTCACTGGACCTCGACGCCTCGAAGGTAACTTTTATTTCTTGTCATTCACAATCAAACACAACCCAACATTAAATCAAGACATTTGCAGCCGCAGTAAATGGAAATAGAATTAAACATTTGTGAAAAAAATCTTTGATAGATATAAGTATGTTTAAATAGTATCTTTTTCATTTTTTGATAAAGCAGAACTACAAATGTTATTTTACCTGTCACCAATAGAATGAAATCCATTTTAGAAACTGTCTCTATTTTTAGAAAAAAAAATTCGGAACTCCTTTGGACTTTTCTCTTAATCTAACCTAAAAGAAAATAGTAAATTGGTGGGAAAATTCAAACTGAAAATGGTGACAGTTGATCAAAATAGACTTTGTTCATGGTGTGTATATTTATCTAATTATATTTCTATTAGAAATCAAAAAGGCAAAAAAAAAATATTATAACAGCACATTTGAATAAATACATATTTAATTCACTACTGAATATTAATATTTCCATACTTTATATGAGGATATTATTTTTAGAACCAATAAGAAAAAACTGTATTTATTGTTTCCAAACGAAAGACGAATTAAGGTAAACCTTAGTTTTATGAGGTTTACCTAAAATTCATAGAAAATAACACAATACTTTCACAATTGTATAGCTTTAACATGGAACCATGAGTAAATAAATAAAGGTATATCAGAGGTACATGTACCGAACTGAGAAGATCGGTGTCCAAGAAGATAAGACAAATCAAGAAGACGTACGGAGAAGCTGCTGATAAGAACGGCCATGTCATGGTACAAACACTTCAAATAAAATTATATGTTAAGCCAGGATTTCTGATAGCTAACATAGTGATCTAAGGGTTCGATAGTATAATATAACACAGCACGGGGACAAAATAGGGACAGTAAGAGACCGACCATCTAACCTTACAATATCTTGAAAATGATTCTAATGAAAAAAATATTTTGACAGCATAGAGTAAGAAAAAAATATTCTGAAGAAGAATTTTTGCTAGATAAAATAATTGTCATAACGAAAAAATATATTCTGTCGCGTCGACTTAAAAGAAGCAAAGGTGTACCAAAGGAGTAATCAGTATCTTAAAACCGTAAAGACTAAGACAAAACCGGCAGACAAAAAATCATCACAACAAAACAAACCACATAACAACATAAAACACACACACACAACAACAACAAAACTCAAGTAAAAAATACTAATTTCTTACTAAAATCTAAAAAAAAACAAGACCCCCTTTAAATTACATGGTATGTCCCTGAGATGATTATAAACCTAAAAAGAACATCTAATGACACATCACAGGTGAGATTTGTATCATTTATATTGTTGTAATCTGGACCAAATTGATAAAGGTAATAACAAAACTACCGAACTTGAATGATCAATCTCATAGTCCAGAGAAAATGACAAGAACGAATCAGTCATACCGGAGAATTGGTGGATCGCAATGGTCCTGACTTGGTACAGGTATTTCAAACGAAATGGTGGGTTAAACCAGGTTAAATTGAGCAACAAATTTATGTCTGAAGTTGTAACTTTTCCATGTATTTAGCATAAACTGATGAAGCGTAAAAATGCTAATATAAGTTAAAAGTAAAACAATTGTTCTGGTTTATGCATGATTTAATAAATATAATAAGATTTGCTTTATTGAAAAAATCTTTTAATGACTTTTTTCTCTTTTAAAAGTACGCCTACAGTTCGCGTTTGTTGGCAGATGTTTGTGTTTCGTCAGCAGATACTGTTGTGTTTAACGATTTTACATTAAAGGCGACATCCTACTCTATAGCTCATTTAATTAAGAATAACCCAAAGAAAATGATGCGATATTTTGTGTTTCTTGTAGTACTTGTAGGGACAGCTTGGGCTGCTGAAACAGATGAGACTTTTACAGTTGAGGTAAGAGGATTTTTCGGTATTTTTTCGCACATTTTGCAACTTTTTACTTCAGATTGACTTTTTAATGCATAAATGAGTTGAAATAATTTTTTTTGTCAGTTTATTATTGGAATAATTACAATAGGAATGCCTTTTACTTTTCTAGAACTTTTTTATTTAAATGCTCTTAAGCCAAACTATGCTTGGTAGAGGGCTTTGACTATTTTGAAATCGTCACTAAGGTGTTGTTGCCAAAGCGGGCTAACCTCGCGATCCGGAAATTAATACTTGGTTTTATTCTAGCAAATTTTATTGACTGAAAATTTTTTCTTGTGTTTTATAGGCAACCTTCTTTAAAGAAATGTTTTGGTTTTATTATCCATGATCACCATATTCATATATTGTTTGACATGCTCAAGCTTTTGGTACGTGTACCTCTGATGAGTCTGGAATAGACAGAACGTGCATCAGACGTGAAAAATCTATTTTCTCGAATTTGTTAAAGTTTTCATTCATTGCCTCATTTTAAACTTCCAAAGTTTAGATTAACTCTAAGGTTTGCACTTGCGTAACTACGGCATATTTGTTCTTTGTAAAATTAACCATAGATTTTTTTTCCAATTCATTTCAATGGTATCCAACTGCAAGTGGTTAAAAGTGCCAGTGCAAATCTAATCACCGGAAGACTGTAAAATTCGACCTGAGATATACTGCCATTTCAAATTTTAGACGTTTTCTCTAAACATTCTCGAGGGTTACAGGTTCTTCCTCAGAGAATGTTGTAAATTAAACTATTTTTCACCCCTCAATTTTTTTTTTATTTACACAAGCTCGCCAAAGCTCGCATGCTGAAAAATATATTTATCTTGGATAGGAGTAATCATTTAATCCAATCATGGTTGAAGGACTACCCATATTCAAGCATGATAATAACATAAGATTAATTTTCGTATTTTTTTCTTCAAAATCTATAGCAAATTATATTTTAAAAGACAAATTCATGTTAGATTATCTGGTCTTATACTTTAATCGAAGCTATAACAACTTATATTTTAAACGTTGAAAATATTTATTTACTCTTGTAATGTAAGTAATCATTGGATGTTCAGTTAGGCATGTTTTGGTTTTATTGTTTTAATGTCTTTGTATTCATTTAACATATGGAAACCAAAAGTAACAATCGGGCATTTGGGTGTCAAAGATCAAAAACTTATCAACACAAACGAAAACAACACGAATATTAAGACAAGATTAAACCACCAAACATCATTTAGTAATGCAACTTAAGTTGCCACAAGAGTGAACTCATGTGCTACGGGAGTTGAGGCAGTTGCTGCTTTATGCACCATACAGATCGCATTAACAACGTGTTAAATCCAGTAAAAAACTCGACGGTAAACCTATACGAGATTTCCTTACGAGTTCTTACGAGTTTTCAACTCTTAATCGATCGCAAAGACTCGTAAATCAATCTTTGTTACTCGTAAACAGGTCTTTCTAGCTCGTGTGCAATCGGTAAGAACTCGTGAAAGTAAAATTCGTTTCTTCTTTGGACGGGAGTGTGAAAAATTTCCGCACAACTGACGAAATCGTGACAACTCGGAAATAGATCGTAAAAGGTTGGTAGAAAATCTCGCAAGAACTCGTAAAACTATAAATTTTGATAATCGTAACAACTCGTAAGAGAATATCGTATATGTGAAGGGGGTATAACGTGCAACTCTTTTGTTAAATATAATGACTTTCTTCGCCCTACACTTCTAGTCTGTAGAATGGTTTTAAATATTCTGATCTGCTAAATTAAGAAAAAATATTGTACCTGGTTTTGACTCAACAACTGGGAATACCTTCATAATGGGTCTTTGTAATTTGCAATGGAACATTTACCGGTCATTAACCCTATAATGACAATATCTTCTCTTTTGTATTTCAATTTTGTTTAAATTAGTATTTGTTTACACTTGAAGCTATAATTGATTTCTTATGTTGTGATCTTTTAGAAACAAGGATGTCCTATAGTATCATCGTCCATAGTGTGTGTACAACAAGAACCGAGAGAATGTGAGAAAGACAAAGACTGCAAACAAGGTACGTATTTATATATATATATAACCGTAAGAATTTTTGTCCCTTTCTCCATCTCACACATTCTTTCAACTAAGTTTATCGAATTTGGACTTGTACAAAAAACTCTCTCCGACTGTCTAATAGTATGCAAAAAAAAGTCAAATAATTCAAGAAAAAAAAACAGAAAATGTACAGTTTTTCAAGTAACATTCAGTGCTACGAAAGTGGTATTTTCCTTGTATCATCACCATTTCTTCACTTATCGAACTTTTACATGAAGAAGGTCATGCAATTGCTCTTTATTATCATTAAGCTTATTAAAATGTGAAAGAATCAATCGAATGTCTAACCTACGAATGGGCAAAGACAAAAAAAGAAGAAAAATTGGTCAATAAAACCATCAAAACATGTAAAAGTATGAAGCGATGTTTGTAAGTTCCCTTTCTTTTTAGGATTGTGCTGTCCTATTACTTGTGGAGGAACGAAGTGTTCACCGAGTAAATATGCCTTATTTTTTATGCTTAATGATTTTTTTCTCTATAAAGTTAAGATGGCAGTGTTCAGTATTGTTTAAAAGATAGTATATATCATGTATATACTGTAATGCTCAAATTCCAACAGTGTCTTTTGCTTTTCACCTGGGCTCCTTTCTAATGATAAGTTATTAACGATAGCAATAGTTTATTTCTCTCCTAAATTTTTATCGCTTTGCTTTTAATTTGTTTAGTACTGTGGATTCATTTATTTTCGTGGGAACTTATTTTCGTGGTTTGATAAAAATTGATAAGTTCGTGGATTCTTAAATTTGTGGTTCTGAAGTGTGCACCATACAGATCAATGTTTAATTACCTTTTGTGGAATGTCAAATTTCGCGTGTCGATGCCACCCACGAAAACCACGAAAATTGATACCCAACGAATAGTAATGAAACCACAGTATGTGTTTTCTTACAAAATATCAATATAGGCGGATTGCATAAAAAACTGGTTTAACAATGTCATTTTTGCGCTATTGTTATTGCAAGTCTTTGTTAAAATAGTCATGATAATTGCATGCATTTATGTTTCTGTCTAATTTATGTCGTTGTTACTGTGTCAAGAACCATTTGCATTAAATATTTATTATGGATTGCAAGACGACTGGTAAATGGTGATACATATGGGTTCAGTCTTAACCTGTACAAAAGTTACATTAAAACAGGCGTTACATGTACGATAGCTTTTCTGGTCAGCTTGAGCTGTCAAAACAGTGAAATTTGATCAGGCCAAGGCGGACCGCGGTCATTTTTCCTGGTCAGGTCGGGTCAGAGTAGACCAGACTGGACATGACCAAAAGCCAGGTCAGCATGTACCGTTAAATATCGGACAATCTAGTTCTTTTAATAAAAAAAAAATAATCGTATTTAATCATTCAATATTAAAAAAAACTTGAAATTAACAAGAAAATATCCTTATTTGCATAGATTTAAAATCTTTACAATAAGTTTTAGTTTAAAATAATTCATATTTTTCCTTCATACCAAATCCAGATATTTTACTGAATGTTCGCCATCGATATTATTCCTGATCTTTGTTGTGACTCTTCCGTTACAATGACATCCTAATTCTAGGAAAGCCCAGAAGGCTCATACGAGATTCGAGATTTGGAATTCGAATTTCAAGCAAATGAAAGGTCTTTTATCGCAGAATTCAATTTTCGTTATACGATATTTTATGTTCGCGTTTTTTTAAACTATCACAAAAAATTGAAAAAATAAATGCTCGAGAAAAAAACACGTGTCATTAAATTTGCGAGTTTTGTTTAACTACGCAGCTACTCAAATGGACGAATCATTAAGTGTGCATTATATAAGTGAGGACTATTCAAGACGATATGTGATGTATATTGAAATGATTTGCCAATGGGCGTCTCCTGAAGAACCTCAGTGTAGTCGGAAAAGGTTCTGGCTCTGGTTCAACTGTAACTTGAGTAGCTTACTCTGAAGGTGGTGTGTCATGAGCTAGACAGCATATGTCAAACAGCGAGGATTAAAGTAAGCAGTCGCTACATGTCATAGGGATGTTTTGGCATGATATAGCAGTTTTGGAATTGTTGCCAAAAATCCGAGCTACTTTTTCTATACCCAAAAGAAAGGGGAGGGATTCCAACTACGAAACCCTCTCTGAAACTGCCACTGCAACATCTGATTAAAACCACCAGACAGTAAGGTGATTGGAAATACATCGATTATCTAAATATATTATAAATCCGACCAAGACTCATAAGTGTTTCGAATATAACTTTGAATAAAGGCGGGTAAATATATCTAAATTACAAAAAGCAAAAAAATAATAATATATTGAAATTACCAAAATTATAATATACACTGTTGAATTGTTTTTTTTTTTAATTTAATGGTGACCTATTTGGTTGGTTATAACTAAATTGAATCTCGAATCTCGAATTTCTAATCTCGAATCTCGAATGTCGTATCTCGAATCCCGCATTTCGATAATTACGTTTTTAAAGAACTAATTTGATTGGTACAGGATTAAAAAAAAAGAAATCTGATTGGTTATAAATATGCTGAATTTTGAAATTCGAATCTCGAATCTCGAATAAAATTTCGAATCTCGAATCTCGAATAAGCCTTCTGGGCTTTCCGTATAATTCACTTTAATTATATGTTAATATAATATAATTGTATGCATTTTTATTTCTTAATCCTCCAAGTTTGGAAATTTTGTTATTACCTTTATTTATAACCACATTCATTTATTTATCTCGTAAATACATATTAATTTCCATTAACTTTACTTTAACACTGAAGTGGTCTGCTTGATATTAGGCGTTCCTGAGCTGACCTGCAGCTGACCAAAACCTTTGTCAGATTGAACATGACAAGATTGCTGGTCCACTTAAACCGGACATGACTGGTCCTGTCAAAGCGAACCTAGGACTAGGTCCGATTTTTAAGTTAGCTTTGAAGCGGAACATGGTCCACTATAAGCAAACCATAAAATTGTCCAGAGTGAAATTCTTCAGCTTTTCTTCTTCAATATAATTATATAGAGCTCCGCAGAGTTTTAATGTTCACTGCACAAAACAAACATTTCAAACTTGTAACTAGCAATTTTTATAAAAAGAAAATGAATTTTAAAAGTTAAGATTTGATGTCATTTGTTATGAATCATGTAAACATGTAGTTTGTATGCAAAGTGGCACAGCAGATGTTTTATTTGTGATTATACAATAACACATGTGTCTGGACGATTTTTATAATTTAAACGGCATTGCGGTACGTGACTAATAAATTTTATAGTTTTGATATCGATTTAAAAAAATACATTGTAAGTTCAATTTTCTTATTTTCGAGACCGATTGAGTAGTATCCAGTGTGTCTTTTTTTCTTGATATTACTTGACGTTATCTTAATTTTACTTGGTTGACTGCTAGGATATGAACTGAATTTATACTGATTTTCTTTAAGTATTGGACACATTGAGAGTTCAGTAAGTTTAGTAGTTGTTAAAGTAAATATTGTCCGTTTCGGTTGTGAAATATTTTCTAGTATGTACATGTATACTCAGATTCAGGAATGACAGATTTTACAGTCATGTCATTTCAGTTCGCTCTAAATTTTTTAAATAATTCTGTTATATGTATGATATTATATTATTGTTCTAAAATTGAAAACATTATAGCATTATAAATTAAATTAATAACAATTTCATACCGGTAATCAACATCATTTAACCTATATATGTCATGCAGGTATTTCTCTCATTCAATTAGTTCCAACTACAATTAATTTGCAAATAATTCAAAACAAATCTCATTCTCGAGGATATCAAAGATATTTTAAACAAGAGGCTCCCAGGAGCCTGAATCGCTCACCTGGTCTTAATGTCAACCCTTTGAAGACTTTTGTATAGCTAAATGAGCTGAATGTATTAGCAATGAAAAGCTTTTCTCTATCTGCAATAGTTTTCATTCCAAAGCAAAAAACACTATATTTCACCTTTAAAGGGCCATAACCCCTTAAAGGGGTCATCTGACAACTTCAACCCTAAAAAGACTTTTGTAGAGCTAATTAAGCTGAACATTTAAGCAAGCAACAGCTTTTCTCTATCTGCAATAGTTTTCATTCTATGAGCCAAAAACACTATTTTTTGCCTTTAAGGGGCCGTAACCACTATAAGGGGTCATCTGGCAACTTTAACCCTATGGAAACTTTTGTAGAGCTAAATGAGCTGAACATTTAAGCAAGCAACAACTTTTCTCCATCTGCAATAGTTTTCATTCCATAGGCCAAAGACACTATTTTTTGCCTTTAAGGGGCTGTAACCCCTATAAGGGGTCATCTGACAACTTCGACCATAAGGAGACTTGTGTAGAGCTAAATGAGCTGAACATTTAAGCAAGCAACAGCTTTTCTCTATCTGCAATAGTTTTCATTCTATGAGCCAAAAACACTATTTTTTGCCTTTAAGGGGCCGTAACCCCTATAAGGGGTCATCTGACAACTTTGACCATATGGAGACTTGTGTAGAGCTAAATGAGCTGAACATTTAAGCAAGCAACAGCTTTTCTCTATCTGCAATAGTTTTCATTCTATAGGCCAAAAACTCTATTTTTTGCCTTTAAGGGGCCATAACCCCTATAAGGGGTCATCTGACAACTTTGACCCTATGGAGACTTTGTAGAGCTAAATGAGCTGAACATTTCAGCAAGCAACAGCTTCTCTCTATCTGCAATAGTTTTCATTCTATAGGCCAAAAACATGAAAAAATGCTATTTTTCACCTTTAAGGGGCCGTAACTCCCATAAGGGGTCATCTGACAACTTCGACTCAATGGTGACTTTTGTAGAGCTTTTGATGCTGAAGCAGTAGCGTGGCATCAGATTTCTTCTATCTCTTATACTTTTTGATTTACAAGCCAAAAACAGTAGTCTGACCCCCCTGGTCTATTTTTAGCAACGGCGGCCATGTTTTTCGACGAATCAAAAATCCCCACATCAGTTCTGTGGGGGATACCCTAAAGTACCACCAGACCAAATTTGGTTTGAATCTGTGCAGCCGTTTCAGAGGAGAAGAAGTTTGAAGAAAAGTTAACGACGACGACGACGACGGACGACGACGACGACGGACGACGACGACGGACGCCAAGTGATGGCAATAGCTGACATGGCCTTTGGCCAGGTGAGCTAAAAAGATGATAACAGACATTTAACAATATGTGAAGGTTATCTTTATTAATATTAATATATTAAATAATTGTATAAATATTATTTAATAATTTCAGACGTTTGTAACCTACCTAAAGTGGTAGGACCATGTGAAGCAGCTATTCCAAGTTATTACTTCAACAGCTATACTCAGAAATGCGAGTCGTTTAACTATGGCGGTTGTGAGGGCAACGACAACAGGTTCCCTACAGAGGAGCTGTGCCAAGACACATGCATAGGTTTGGTTTAACATTTTAATGCTTATCGAAACATGAATTCAAATCGATACTTAATGATTTTGTCAATGGACATTCGAAGGATAATTCGAAAAACAACAACAATAGCAAAAAATATACCCCCTCCATTTTTAGTATTCTAACTAATAAAATTAAGTTTCAAATACATGTATATCAGTTCTGATCATCCTCACACGGTACATTCATCATGTTAAATTTCTATGCGTGCGGATAATTGACATACAATGGCGAGTTGTAAATAAAAAAATAAATTGAACATGTCGCTTCAGGAAAAGAAATCACCGGAAGAGGTAAGAAATTGATCACTTTCTCATAGACATATTTTATTTGCATGGAACCAGTCCAAAGTGTTCGGCGTAGTCGTTTGATTGGTGTCGATTTCTTTGAATCCATGCACTATTTGCCTCAAACACTATTCACAAAGATCGGAAACATGAACCAACAATATCTTATTCATTTATAACTTCGATTTAAACACTATTAAAGCAGATAGGAAACTGACTAATTCCCATTCCTTGACATTGAGGTTCGAATAAAAGCATTTTTTGTGATTGAAAATAATCCATAATAAATATATGTGGTGACATGCAGCGCTGTAAACGTGGTGAATAATGTTATGTGTCATTTTTTTACGATTGAGTCGGAAAGCAGAAAAATAATGCATGTATATGGTTAACTTTTGGTAAACTTCTCTCAATTACGATAAAGTTTACTAATGAACCAATGAAAAAGATGAAAACGAATAATGGTTGATTGATTGATTGCTGTTTGTTTAAATCAAAATCTTTACAAGAAATAATTGATTTGTGCAGACAACACAAGGACACAGCACTTATAATACAGACCCATATGTATACATGTAATAGGAAAAGGGTCAATAAACGACCGCATACCAAAATTAAATGAACCAAAGTCACAAACAGGACAATAAACCCTCAACGCAACAAAAGCCAATGCACTCTAAGAGGGAAGAAATCCTTGGCACATATTTCAAAAATTGCTCAAGTCCTGCTAGGACTAAAACCTTATTCATTGAACACTTAGTTTATCATCGCCATGTAAGTAAATTATTGCAATGCAATAGTAAAACATGAAAATAAATAAACCATTCCTGATACATTTTTTACCCATTGTTATTTGTAAGGGAGAAAGTTAATACAGAACTCCATTCTCTTGTTGAGAATAGCTGGTACATCAATGCAACGTCTATTGTTAACGTAATTGTTTCTATGTTTTGTATCTGAGTAACATAAAACCTCAGTTCTCCATTATAGTTATTCTATGTAGATGTAGTTCGTCTGAATTCACCTCTAATCCACAGAACTCTCTGAACTTTCAAATCATACTCTCTTTTCCATTTTGAAATGAAAAGGTTGCCTCATCGGTCTCTATTTGAAACAAATTGCCCAATTAATTCTGTCGACAACATTTTCATCAAAGTTTTTTTTGTCCTTTTGAAAAGAACTACCTGTATATACTTACAAACTTTATCTAAATAAAACGAAGAGAAACATTCCTAAAAAAACAATTTAATTCCTTACATTCCGGCGGGAAGGAATTGACTTTATAAAAATAAGACTGAAAGTTTTTTTTGTTCTTGCGTGTGTGTGTGTGTGAGGTGGGTAGTAAAACCTATTTAGATTGTTTACATAACACATGTAGCACGACCCTTAAAGTTTCAAAAAAATAGTATGCATACTGTCTTATGTTTGTGTGCCAGTTGCACTTTGTTTGTTAGAAAATACAAAGATTGGGAACAAGTGTACATGACACAGATAACATCACAAGTGGAAATATAAAAATTACAATGGAAAGCCGCCAGCAGCCAATACTTATATCCAATTCATAACAAAAACAAATAGTCAGTGTCTCGTACAATGTAATATGAGCCTTGTATACCTTTTGCATATATGTAAATTGTTCTATAGTACTATATTGTATTTAACGATTGTATGCTTCTAGTTCATCTACTTCCTGAAAGTGAAACACTTGGGGTTTTATGACCTTTTGGTATTTTGCTCTTTTATATTGTACCATAAAGGGTAGCAGCAGCATGTTTACTTTCTGTTTGCCAAAAAAAATGTTTTTATGCAATGCATTTATGTAAATAGTTCATGCAAAGCAGAACTCAACTAGACCTGTCAGAAAAAAGGAGATAGATGATCAGTTGATTTGCAAAAGGGAGGCATAGAGCTCAACATGCAAATATGAATCAAATTTAAAAACAATCCCTTGAGTGGAAACCTCGACAATTAGGTTACAAAAAACTTGTAATGAATGGACTCTGCATTACTTTTACGAGCAGAGATATCACCAGTGTGCATAAGCCGACATACTGTTTGTATTCCAAACACAAGTTAAATAAAACGCGAATAGATAGATTTATGAGCTTTATTACATTATTTGTATCTATTTTGCTGTATTTTCGGTACAAGCTTCATCAGAGAAATTGGCAATAGTATAAAATTGTACGAAAGAGATTAGGGTTAGGCTGGTGTCTACAGTTTTCCCACATTTCTTATGTTTATTTAAAGTGCTACACCGTTATTTTTTTGGACCTTCCATAGAGTTCCAGTTTAAAAGATACTTAATGTATAAATACCCTGAGGTACGGCAACGTCCTTTTTAAAACTTTGTATTCATTACAAAGCACAATTTTGCAAACGTCATTAAAATTATGTACAGGACATTTTTCAATTATTGTAGTAGAATTTATGAATTGATATCATGAAGTCTCATATGAAAAATTAGTTCTTTCACCTCATCAGTAAAGAACATATTGTTCCCCGCGCGTCAAATTCACTGGTATATCATACTGGATGAATTATCATTCCTAGCTTTTTAGGAATTTTGAGTTAAACCGGTCATCACCTTGAGACTGCACACAATGTATAACATTTTCTTCAACAAAAACCGGTCTTATTTTTAGTTAATTCTGCATTTCATCGAGTTTACTCGCGCATCAGAAAATACAACATACAATTCCGCCACGTCTTAAAAATGCCCTATCGATGGTACTGCGTGATTAGAAAAAAAACTTTTTAAATCTTTGAGATTGTTGCCATATGTGCATTGTATAAATACCCAGAGTTCCCTTTTCCCATTATAATAAATAAGAACATAACAAGTTTTACAACGATTAATGATAAGCTGCTTTATTCATCAGTTTTTTTTTGCAATGTCGTGTACGTTAACAGATCTAAATGTATACTAGGCAAAAAAAGAAACGTTACATTTATATTTTATTTGATATCTTTTTTATAACAAACGAAAAGTTGCAACTTCCATTGAATAAACGTATCTTTGGTCATACTGAAGAGACAAAAAACCAGTCTACCTTATTTCCAATCGAATTTTACATCTCCTTACAGTTTTACCTAGATATTGTAGAAAATCAAGTTTACAAAGCATTATCGTTCCTGAATAACCATTCATTTTGCATATCTGACAGAATTTCGATGAATTTAAATGAATTCAGTATTCAGGGATACTTAAAAATCCGTAAAATTACAGAGATGGTAAATTTTGCAACTGCTTCCGGTGGGTTTTGGTTATTTCTGAAAACGTTGTTCAGTTAGATTAAAAATGAAAAAATGTTGATAATTAAAAATTTTCTGTTAAAATTTGAATCTTTGGTTTAAAAAGGGCGCGTCTTACTTAACTTTGTCAATTTTAGTCATAGTACAACTCATTTACGCCAAAACGCCAAAGAAACGTTAATTAGAGGACGTCTTTTTGAACAATGACGTCAGCTTGGCGTGACCCCGTATGAACAGTGTTTATGAATATTCGATTGAAATTTTATCCATTAACACGAGTTCATGTTTTTGAACCATTTACGAAGCGATTACGAAGAAAAATAAAGCGGTAACGCCTGATCTAAAATCGCGTTGGTTATTGTAATCCTCCACTTCCGGTCTCACCATTTTTTGTACTACTACCTCTGACACGAGTCTCTGCGCTATGGATAGTTGTTCTTTAGTCCTTTGAATGATTTATCACCTGTATTTTGGTCATTCCTGTTTCCAACACGAAAGTAGAGAATTCCTTCTAATTTTAACGTTAACGTAAAGGACCTGGTGTACAATTTTTCAATCTTTATGTTCGACCTTTTGTTAGCCGTGATATTTGCTACATTTAACGACCGCAATCACTAGCCTAATTGAATTTTTGTCACGTAAAATTTTAAAAGTTGCAAATTTGGTCAAATTAAAAAAAATGACGTAACGTCATTTTCAAATCCGCCTTAAATACGCAAATCTGACAGAAAAACCCGTTTATTTCCTAATCTTTGCATTAAAAATGAAAACAAAATATGTTTCGAAAAAATCTTAAAAGAAAACCAATGTAACGTTTCTTTTTTTGCCTAGTATATATATCGATATTTTGTTCGTGGGGAGCAACCTTTTTTGATGTACTTGTTCGTAAAATAAAGTTATTTTATTTTTCTCTTATTCTCTTATTTAAAGACAAATGCTACCTTCCAAAAGACGTAGGACCTTGTGATAACACTGTTGACCGTTTCTACTACAATAAAGACACGGGGAAGTGTGAGGCATTTGTATATGGTGGATGTGAGGGTAACTCAAACAACTTTCAAACCAAAGAGATGTGTAATAAGGAATGTAAACACGCAGGTAATGTGGTCTGAATAGCTTTGTACTTCGTCGAAAACATTATGTTTTCTTCCTTTCAATGTAAATGGATTAAATCGTCGGTACTATTTTTTTTTAAACCGACATATATTTATAAGGTTATGTTATATTAATGATACATATATTTCTGTATAAAGATATTTGTTACGTCCTAATTGTCATTTTCCAAATTTGTAAAAACCTGAAAAGCATAATTTTAAAATGAAAATGACAGTCGCTCGAAGGGATTTCTCATTTGATGGGTTAAAACAAGTTAGTTCAGCCCAACTGTATACCTGATTTTAAAATCAAAATATTGTAAATATATAAATAAGAATAAGTCTTTGTTAAGACAATTGAGAAAAATGTGTTCAAAATTGGCCTAAATTTCTTGTCATAGGTATTTCCATTTAAAAAAAAGAAATGAATTTGAAACAGGTTTTTAATTTGAGAACACTTAGGAAAACGTTAAGATTTAATAATTTTGTAGCTATTAGACCTTTAGTCAAAAATTAAGTGCACTTTCAACATTTCAGTATGGCTTGCATCCGAGCTTTAAACTTTCACAAAAAATTGGGCTTTTTTTGTATTGACAAGTCTACTACAATGTTATGGAAAAGGACGGATTCTGTGTGCAAGACTATGCTTCCGGAAATGATATAAATCACTCCTTTCCTTACTTTTGCGTAAAAGCAATGTTTTGATATATTTAGTTGTTCGTTATAAGCATTATTGTCAACCATAGAAGATAAAACGATATTCATCAGATGACAAATATTCAATTTTCAAACGAGACAAATAAAGATACAATTCACGTAATTTTATGTTTGACTTCAATGGTGGGATGCTGCAAAGAGGCCTTATCGCGACCGTAACATTAAAATGCATAACAACACTTGATATAAAAGTATTTCTTTCTTTTGGTTCTTTCACCTATTATCTTTAACAACCTTCGATGATTTAAGCTTGCTTGCTGCCTGTAGTTCCATCTGATATAAAAAAGATCAATGGGGTCTAGAAAATGTACACTACATTACCGATTGATTTTAAATAATTTAAAGATTATAGATATTTCGGACATTCGTATGTCCTTCATCATTACATGTATAATAAACCTCAATCAATGTTTTGAATGCTGTTACTGGCGAATTCGAGCGTTGTAATGCTGGAAGCTGTAGCAGCACCGCTAATTATTTTTAAAACAAAAAAGAAGTGTGATGAACGATGTGAACGTGCAGGTGGGTTGTAATTGGTTTTTAACAATAAATATACAGAAGAAAAATTATTAATAATTTTGTTTCCTTCTTTCATTATTTATAAAAGTACTAGTTCATGAAAGCAAATGACAATCGAGGTATATTAAATCTTTATAATTGCATTGCATGTTGGTTTTGAAATGCTCATGCAGGTGTGTATTTTAAGAACAAACTCAAATTACACAAAATAATCAAGATATAAATTGCACTATTAGTATATGTGCATGTAAAGTTCTATTAAGCTATGATCTTTAAACTGCTCTGACCTTAAGGTAATTTCGCAATACCTTGAGCCGTCTATGTCATGGACAAGAGCAGTCAAGACCTGTCCGCCTCTTGATCTGCTCTATCGAGGCTTCAGTTAACTTTAGTTTACTAGATGATGGACCATGGTTAACTCAAGTTAATAAGAAAGGCAACCTAAATGACTGCACCTAAGATAAACTTTTTTACAGTTTATATCCGTCCCATGTGAATAAAATTTTCAATCATTTTAGATTTTCTATATCCCTTAAACATGCAAACGTATTTAAAAGACGTGAATTGCCATAAAAATATAAAGGGTTTGAATGCACCCGTCGATTTCTCTTGTTTATGCATTTCTTCTTTCTTTTCCCTCCATGCATGTATAAATGATACTTTCATCGACAATTGAACTAGATCAAAATATGATTGTAATACTTTTTGTATTTATTATAATAATTTATGCGATTTGTGCATTTTTGGACATATTTTGTTTGTCTTTTTATTCAAGCGAGATCAACATGTGTTCAAACAAATTTAAGCACGCTTTCCACGACTGCGGTGTCTCGCGCGGACAGCCAATCAAATTTCTTGAAATTGAATATCACATCTTGCGGAGTGTGATACGCAAAATAGTCTCATCTCGCGAGAGCCCCTCTTACATGAGGGTCTTTAGGATACTTTTGGAAAAGTTTATTCTTTTAGTCTAAATTTTGTTTGAGCATTGTAAGCGGTAAATCACACCATTTAGGTTTTTTTGAGTTTACTGTTTTTAGGTTTATTTCTAGCTGTGCGAAGGGCAATGTTGGCAGCACCACAGAGAATCGCATAAATGAATAATCTGTAATTTATACCTTTTTATCTATTTCACCCTAACAGAAGCATTTTTTTTTTTGGGGGGGGGCAAGTTATTTATTCAAATCTATAGAGAAAGTGTCAGATGTTTTATGATAAAACGATTTTCGTCAAAATACTACAAACAAACAAACTATTTTATTGTCAATCAAAGACGCCCGTTAAGGCAGAATAATTAACATTAATTTCATACATTGATTACATTGATTGAAGTGATTAATAAAATAAGTTGACAAATACATGAAAATATGAACTCAAACAGACAAAATTGTGTTTATTTATCTAACAAGCACAGGATACAGGACTTCAAAAAAATTATTATTGTTATTATTTATTATAATATATATATATTTTTTTTTTATAGTTTTTGCTATTGAACATTCTTCAAATATAATAAAATATCAAGAATTACTATCTGTAACGCCACAGATAATTTCTTGTCTTAAAGTATTCATTTTGCTTATTAGCAAATAAAATTGATCAAGTACAAATTCGTCTTCTGCAGAAAGAAGCCATAATAATTTGGCACCCGTATCAAGAGATTTAATGTTTTGAAACCGGTTTTCTCTCTGATTTAATATATTCTGTTTAATAGTGTCTAATTTAGGACATGTTAATAGAAAATGTTGCTCATCTTCTATTTCATTTAGATTGCAAAGTTTGCAGATTCTCTGAGATGCTGCTATATTTTTATAGCGTCCACGCACTATTTCTAATTGGTGCGAGCTAATTCTAAAATTTATAATCGTACGCCTCTTTTCATAATTCCCCCAGTTTAAATAATTTTCAAATGTGAAGTTAT
Source organism: Arcuatula senhousia (assembly GCA_963971305.1). Classification (NCBI taxonomy): domain Eukaryota; kingdom Metazoa; phylum Mollusca; class Bivalvia; order Mytilida; family Mytilidae; genus Arcuatula; species Arcuatula senhousia. The sequence goes on from OZ020305.1 coordinate 14,458,501, forward strand.
TCTTGAAAATCCTATATGTTCTAAGTTTGTTTCGCCTTTCTGGATTTTTATTGTCGTTAAATATATTTTCTCTCCATATTTTTTTTATATTTAAGATGTATATGTTTATATACATATTTTTTTAAAACTAACTTTAAGATTTATTGCTACTTTTCTATCTATGCCAAAGAAATTGAAAATTTCGTCTACACATTTATACCAACATTTTTTCTTATTCTCATGTAACAAATCGACAAAACAGATATATAGTTTTTTTTTATCCCTGTTGTGTATACTTGTCTATCAGAGTTTTTAGTACAAATATGTGATCGCTGGTAAGCTTACCTTTACAAAATCCAATTTGTTCAGGTGAGATAAGATTTATTTTTATATAAAAATTTTCAAGTCTAGTATTAAGTATTTTAGTAAACAATTTACATATATTACTACCAATGGTGAGTCCTCTGTAGTTAGATGGATCATCTTTTGGTCCATTTTTGTGTATAGGGACTATAATCCCTTTTGCCCAAGATTTTGGAAAGTTTCCAGATGAAAGGATAGAATTAAAGAGTTTTTGTAAACCTGTTATTACATAACTTTGACTGTATTTTAACATTTCATTTAATATGCAGTCAAAGCTGCTAGCTTTATTATTCTTTAAAGTTTTTATTGTTTCACTTATTTCTGAAATTGAGAAATTTTATTATCTAATTCTGAATAAATTTTCTGATTTTCTAGAGCATGTAAATTATTTAAAAGTTCAGTGTTAATTTCATTTTTTCCATTTAGATCTTTGAAGTAATCAAACCATGTTTTGGTTGTTATACCTGTATCAGAAGTTTTATTACAATTATTGGCTAAATCATCTAAAAGAGACCAATATTTTTTGGGGTTATCTTCTAGCAATGTATCAAGCTGACTTATTGTTTCTCTTTGGTGTTCTTTTATTTTAGCTTTTCTAACTTTCCTGCAAGTTTTTAGAGTACTGAATAAAGCCCCTCTTACATGGGGGTCTTTAGGATACTTTTGGAAAAGTTTATTCTTTTAGTCTAAATTTTGTTTGAGCATTGTAAGCGGTAAATCACACCATTTAGGTTTTTTTGAGTTTACTGTTTTTAGGTTTATTTCTAGCTGTGCGAAGGGCTATGTTGGCAGCACCACAGAGAATCGCATTTAAGTCGCTTACTATATTTTCTACATTATGTTCATAGTCTGTCAAATTCAACTTTTTAATCTTATTTTGAAACTCAGGTGAGGATAAGGCTTCTTGGAATTTACATGTAGAATTTTCGCTCCATATATAGCGTTTTAGTAATGGATTATTTTGTTCAGTTTGTTTGCTAATAGTACAATTTACTTGTAGCATAACTGATATCTGACTATGGTCAGAAAGTTCTGGTAAGAAGTTGTGTACAGATAAAAATATAACTTTACTTTAAAGAGACTCAGAGGTACTACAATAATCTACAACACTGCTTCCTCGATAATTATGACATGTAAATTTTCCGTTCAAATCGCCTGTACATCTTCCATTTAGAATTCGAAGCTCTGATTGTGTACAAATTTCATTAAATAATCTCCCCCTTGGCAGTACAGGGAAAAAAAGTGGTATATTATTACCATCATCATATGCAATAAAATCAGAATCCTCACCGGTCCTTGAATTTAAATTCCCCATAAGTATTATGCTTCCTTTCTCTGAGTAATTAGCAATATCTTTTTCAATTAAGTCAAATATATCAGTATCTAAAGAATTTGTGTATGCAGAATTTTCTGGTGGGTTATATAAGTAACATAAATAAATATCTGATGGCATACCAAAAAATTGCTTACAAAGTTTAATCCAAATATAATCGTTATTTTTATGTTCTAAAAACTTTACTCTTAGTTTAATCTCTAATTTAACAAAAATAGAAATGCCTCCATATGTCTTATTTGTCTTTCTATTTTTAGGTCGAGTTAAGTGGAAGGGATGAAAATTTGGTAGAGAAAGGGATTCCTGAAATGGACAATGGGTTTCTTGAAGACATATAATATCTTTATCTCTAATTAAATTAATAAATCCTGGATCACTGTACTTGTTAAATCCCTTGATCTTATATCCATTGATATTCCAACAAGCAAGATGTAATGACTACATTTTGTCTTTGATTTTTTGCATGTGACATGTTAGAATATATGTTAGGTGGATGGGAGGGGAGATAGTTTTCATTGAACACTCATAGATTCTGCGAAATCCGGTGCCTCTCTGCATTCAAAGTTTTGAAAAAAAACAGGACTCCTCTCGAACAAAAACTGGACAAGTTGTTCTGCTTCTCGGAAAAACAAATATTTCTATTTTAAAATCATCAACTTATGCCAGTTTATGAATTTTTATGATAGAATTATAATAAATTGAATTGTATGAGTACTTTTAAACCTCTTATTTTATTTGTTCTAACTTCAGCTTATAATTAAAGTATTTTTTTGTAAACAAACAGGTGAAAAAACCTGGACCTCTCGTAAAAAAACTGAACCATGCTTCTCGAAAAAAACAAGCCTGTCGCCGCACACAGGACCTACCGTGAATTTACCATGTTTAACACACAAGGGTTGATTATAGAGACACTATACAATGTACTGTTACATCTTTTATTAAGCAGTCATATGATCCGTGTACAATTAACTTATTTCATAGTTGCTTTCCACATGATCCATGCTATGATGATTTTAGTTTTTTATGACCCTTACAGTTTATTTGAATGCATCTATCATTGTCTATTGTCTCGTATCATTCTTATCACGACCTTATTACGAGCAACGTATCATTGTTGCTTTAAGAATACTATTCAGTTGGCGACATAAATTATTTGTTTTCAATTTAAAGTGCATCGTTTATTTTTTCAGTCCTATCTGATCATTCTTTTCCACTCCGATGAAATAAATTAACAGACTCCGATGCACTTGACCCACATTTAATCGTACAAACACTGCGATATATCGGCTAAATTGAGTGAAGGGTGATCATGATACGCTGATTGGGATAAATGAAGAACTCTTGATGCTTGCTTTCGGCAACAGTGTTTATGGAAACTTTATATTTGACCACTGCTCTACTCATCTGCTCCTTTTACACAGTCATGCTGTTAGACCTGGACGAACAAACAGAGCAACTATTTTTTCAAACGATTGTGCAAAACACTTTTTACCTCACCTGGACCGAAGGTCGTTGTGAGCTATTACCACCACTTGGCGTCGTCTGTCGTCGTCAGTAAACAATTTTTCCAAAATCTTCTCCTCTGAAACCCCCCAGGCCAAATGTTACAAAACTTTGTAATGTTTCTTTACAAATTTGTCGTTCGGATTTTTGATTCGTCAAAAAACATGGCCGCCGTGGCTTAAAATAGAACATAGGGGTAAATTGCAGTTTTTTGCAAATAACTCAAAGAGGGTAACAGATATCAAAATTCTGGCTGGGTAAAACTGATCAGCACCTTAAGATCTATCTGCCCAGAAATTTTCAAAAAGATCCAACAACCAATGTAGGAGTTATTGCCCTTTTTCTTGATTTTTCAAAATCTTGAAAACTATACAAGATATTTCAAAAATTCAAACTGCATATAATTAAACACATCAAGATCTTCATTTCATGTAATTTGATCATAGCTGTAAGATCATTCCTTTAAGGGGTTATTGCCCTTAAAACCTCATAATTTACCATTTTTCATTACGTTTTCCCTGAATTTCAAAGATTAACTTGTCTGACACCATAAGACCAACTGCATTTAAACTTGGTACTTGTTTAATAGCATATATGCTACAATTATATTGTTCGGATTTTTTATTCGTCAAAAAACATGGTCGTAATGGTTAAAAATATAACATAGGGTAAATTGTAGATTTTTGCTAATAACTCAAAAATGGTTAAGGATATCAATATTGTGCAAGAATCAAGAGTGATCAGCATATTAGGATCAACCTGTCCTGAAATTTTGAAAAAGATCCGACCGTTGATGTGAGAGTTATTGCCCGTTTTGTATTTTTTTTAAATTTTGCACTTATTTAGCCCTATATCTTGAAAGTTATACAAGATATTTCACAATATTTGATTCCATATGGTAAAGCACAATAATATCTACAAAATATGTGTATCTGTGTAGTTCAGGTGAGCGATTCAGGCTCCTTGGAGCCTTTTGTTTATACTAACGATTATATATTAAAAGTGTTAATTCATCAAATCAATTCCAAAGTGTTAAATTGTCAGTCAGAGTTATTTAGTATTTAATAATATAATTGTTTTATCTTTGCATCTTGGTTATATTAAATCACTATTATATTATATGCATGTAGTGTGTTATTATATACATAATATTGCGTGGTATTTATCTTTAGAAAAAGATGTCCCTTATCATTGTACAAAAACTTAGAATTTTCAAATCAAATAATGTTATTATGTTTTTTTAACTGTAAGGTTTTATTGTGGTATCAATATGGCTTCTGAAAAAATCCTTTAAGGATGCTCGCTAGTCTTGTTTTGGGATTTCTGTCATTTTTTCGGAATCCTCTGGTTTTTACCATCAAAATAGGGTTAAAATTTTTGCCCACGAACCCCCTATTTTCTTGTTATCAATGTCTTTAATATGTCATAAATATGTTATAAACAAAGTTTTATCAAATTCTATATATTCTGTCATGGGTTTTAACAGCAAAATAGTACTAATGCTAAACCTATGAAAAAGTCAGAGAAAACCTGTTCCCGCCAAAACTTTAACATCAATAATCTTGAAAACGAAGTCACGAACCTATCAAATTTTTTTGCTTATTCTATACCTTTTACTATTATCTTTTCTTTAAAGGCATCAAATCTGAAACTTATTTATTTTCAATAATAGTAGCGAACATCCTTAAATTTGAAGTTTTCTACATGTAATTTATCACAATCCAACTCAAACCACTGTTTAATATTATTGAACTATTATGACTACTGAATATGAATTTGTCAATTTGAGCTCTTATTTTGCATCTTCACAATTGAGATTTTATAGGCTCTGTCAAGTTGTTAACCGGTGCTTAGGATCGAACCACTAACATTGGGAAATAAATTGAAAAAAAAACATACATAACTGGGTACAAATTAAGGAAAACACACAAAACATGTTTACACTAAACGTGTTACCAGAGTAAGCATATAAAATCAAAACATGTTATGAATTCAAACATTTTTCAAAACATATTTTGCCAAAACCCATGTTTAGACCCTTAACATGTCACCAAATGTTACATCTAAAATGTTTAGGCCCTAAACACATTTTTAACAGTGTATATGTAGGAGACGTTCAAGTCAAAATTTAAAATGGATGAAACAACGTTAAATTTATTTTAGGGAGACCGACCATTTCACTTGAAAGGGTACAATGTTTGTTATACGAAAGTAGTTAATCGTACAAGTTCCGGGCAGAATAAAATTTAGAGAAAAAAACTACATTTTTTCTAAAAACGGTTTCTAGTTAAAGATGTAAAACAGATATAAACGATAAAATTATTTGTCTTTTCAGACCCACTGAAATGTCCAGAACCAGGATTTGGTATTTGTGTAGAAGCCTGTAAATCAGATACTGATTGTAAAGGACGGGAAAAATGTTGCTTCAATGGATGCGGTCACACCTGTATGAAAGGAATTAAGGAAAAAAACTAAACATTATTATGATAAATCAGAAACAGACTGGGCCATTCTGCTAATGATAATAGATAAAATCGATACTGAAAAAAATTAAAGTCTGTTTGATCTAGATTTTTTTCCTACAGCAAATGAGAAAAAGAACTTCAAAATAGATATAGTATGCGTGTACTACTCTTAAGTTTCAATGTGTATCGTAAGAGCGAAAGAAATACCAAATTAATCGTTTAAATTCCAAAATTGTCTTAACCCTAAGGTTTTTCCTAAACCAGACATAGTTTGATCATCTTCGTAATAATTTGGTTCCCTAGTTTGGTAATTTTGGCTTATTCTGCTATGATCTTCATATTCATATAGTGTTTGGCATTTTCAAAATTTTTCAAAATTTATTGTTTGAAACTTTGTTGTTCTTTTATTTGGAACGCCCGTGAACGTTAGCACTGCTGGTGGATTTTCAATTTACCGAGGTAAGATCCCTCCGGCACCAAAACTTTTGTTTTGAAAAACACGTCAAAGCTTTAAATCATCCGTTTAAATTTCGAAATTTACTAGACCCTAAGGTTCTTCCTACCCCAGACATAGGTTGAATATCTTAGTTATAATTTTGTTCCCCAGTAGTTAAGTATTTTTGAATTTACTGTTCTATGCTCTTCATAGACGTATAGTGTTTGGCATTTTCAATATTTTTGGTAGAGCACCTCTGATGAGTCTTTAATAGACGAAACGCGCGTCAGGCGTAGCAAAATGTATTGTCTGGAACTTTGTTGTCGTTTGTATTTCGAACACCTGTGAAGGTTAACGCTGCTGGTTTTTAATTCCCCGAGGTTAGCCCGCTCCGGCACCAACACTTATGTGTTGGAGAACACATCAAAGCTTTAAATTATCTGTTTAAATTTCAAAATTGTCTAAACCCTAAGTTTCTTCCTACCCACGACATATGTTGATCATCTTAGTGATAACTTGGTTCCCCATTTTGGTATTTTAGGTTTTACTGTTCTATGCTATTCATAGTCGTATAGTGTTTGGCATTTTCAATATTTTTGGTAGAGCGCCTCTTGAATAGACGAAACGCGGGTCAGGCGTAGCAAAATAAGTTGTCTGGAACTTTGTTGTCATTTTTATTTCTAACATCCTAGAAATTAATGCAGTTGGTGGAGTTTTAATTCCCCGAGGTTAGCCCGCTCCGGCACCAACACTAGTTGGAGAACACATCAAAGCTTTAAATTATCAGTTTAAATCTAGAAATTTTCTAAACCCTAAGGTTCTTCCTACCCCAGACATAGATTGATCATCTTAGTTCTAATTGTGTTTCCCAGTTCGGTATTTTTGGTTTTATTGTTGCACACTCTTCATAATTATGTAGTGTTTGGCTTTTTCAATATTTTTTGGTAGAGCGCCTATGATGAGTCTTTAATAGACGAAACGCACGTCAGGCTTTGCAAAATTTATTGTCTGGAACTTTGTTGTCATTTGAATCTTATACAAAATTCGTTTATTGTTTTATACGGAAAATACTAGCACAAGTCAAGTAAATCGAAGGAAACATTCCCAAAGAAACATTTAGATGTAAAATGTGTATGTACTTCTCTAACATTCACAGTAAATGCCAAACGAAGGTGAGCTATTGTCTGTTTTGTTGTCATCTGTCATCGTCTGTTGTCCTTTAAGAGGTTTTCAATAATCTTATATAACTACTGAACAGAATTTAATTAAACTTGTAATTATTGACTCAAGATTGTCAAAAAATGCGTTTTGATTTTGATTCGTGAAAAAACATGAACGCTGTTTTTAAAAAAAAATGACCAGATGGTAAGACTGTTGGGTTTGGTTTGCAAAGCAAAAAGTAGAAGAGATAGAAGCAATCTGATGCAACCTTTCTACTCCTGCATCAAAAGAGATTCTAGGAAGTCTGCTTCATATTTAGATCTACATCTCGAAACTGACTCTCAAGAAAGACTTTCAACAAGGCTCTATGACAAACATGATGACTTCAACTTTCCAATTGTCAACTTCCCCTTCTTGTGTAGCAACATTCCGTCCGCTCCAGCTTATGGAGTTTACGTATCTCAATTGATTCGTTACTCCAGAGCGTGCGGGACTTACATCGATTTCCTTAGCAGAGCGACACGTCTGACACAAAAATTGCTCACACAGGGTTATGTTGCTCCTCGATTGCTGTCTTACTCAAGAAATTTTACGGAAGTCATCATGCACTTATAGAAAAATATGGGATTTCGATCTCTCAGATGAGTGCAGATGTTGGTTTGTCATAGGGTGTTGATTTGTCTTCCTTTACCGGATTTGACACGCTGAATGGACTATTAACAACGCGACGGGTGTGCTATAGCAAGCAGGAACTGCTTACTCTTCCGGAGCACCTAAGTTCACTCTTGTTTCGACTGGAGTTCGCATTGTTGATTGATATTCAGTTGTTTTGTGTTTCCATGTTTTACATGTTGTCTGTTTTTGTCCTGTTCTTGTTGGTGTTTACTGGTTTTGTCTATTACACTTTAAAGGTAAAATGGCTTTTTCGTGTTTTTTGGTCTTTAGAATATAAAGTATAACAGATAGAGAAATGCTTGTTTATGCCGTCAGCTCACTGAGCTCTACAAAAATCTCCATTGTGCTAAAGATGTCAGATGACTCATTTTTGGGGTTATCCCCCTTCAAAGGTTAGAAAGTGGGATTTTTATAGCCCGACCGCGTATATGGGTCAGACGTATAGTTTTGATATCGTTAATTGTTTTAATTAGTGTTTGACTGGTTTGCTGTACCGAGATGATCACCTCAATATCTTTCTTCGTTATCAGCCACTAGTAGAAAAGTTCAAAATTGAGTTAAAAGATATGGTAGTTAATTGTTTTAATTACTGTTTGACTGGTCTGCTGTACTGTGATGATCACCTCAATATCCCTAGTGTGTTTCACAACTATGGTGTGATCTATGGTCATTACCGGATCCTAAGATCGCAATGGAAGAGGGAGGTTTGGCGCCATAAAACCTGGTTTAACCCACCATTTCGTTTGAATTGCCTGTACCAAGTCAGGACCATTGCGATCCAACAATTCTCCGGTATGACTGATTCGTTTTTGTCATTTTCTCTGGACTGTGAGATTGACCATTCAAGTTCGGTAGTTTTGTTATTACATTTATCCCTATATTGTCTCACAACTATGTTGTGTTCTGTGGTCATTACCGGATCTTAAGATCGCAATAGAAAAGGGAGCTTTGGCGCCATTAACCTGGTATAACCCACCATTTCTGTTGAAATACCTGTACCAAGTCAGGACCTTTGCGATCCACCAATTATCCGGTATGACTAATTAGTTTTTGTCATTTTCTCAGGACTATGAGATTGATCATTCAAGTTCGGTAGTTTTGTTATTACCTTTATTTACCATCTTCCGCCCGTACGTCCGTCAGACCGTCCATTTGTCTGTCCGTACACACTTTGATTAAGTTATTTATAAAATGTCCACTACTAGTCCATTACTAGATGTTGTGAGTCAATGGTAATTCACCACTACAAGCACCACTGGGAAGCGCGACACCACCAACTAGAAAAAGGTCACTGCATAACCTGGATATTGACCTTCACCCGAAACTTACGATTCATGGTTTCACTTCGAGTAAAATAGATATTTCACCTATTTTTCTAGTCGATGTACGACTTAAACTACACATAGAAATAAAAAAAAATCAGTATAGCAGCGTCTAAAACAAAATTCGTAGATCATTTTCCCTTTAGGTTTACAAGATAAATTTTGTTGTTTTCTCTATTAATTTTCCTTCCGTACAAGTTGTAACTTACATAAATCATGAATTATTCCTACATAACCTTTCATAAAACCTATTTAATAGATTTAATAGCACCAGTAATCAAATAACATTACATTTGGAGGCCAAATGACAGGGCATTGTTCATATTTGGCTATATGTGAGCAAACTTTAAAACGCAAAGAAAATGTCCCGGAAAAAACGATCAAGCGTACACGTAGCAAATACTAAGACTGTATGCCATTTTTTATGAAGACGCTGCTATGCCCTATAGAGCAATTGAGCGTGTAGTGAAGGGTCCTTATAGACTGAAAACAAAATGTAAAATAGCAGCTGTTTTCACAAAATTGTAAACATGATCTTTAACCAAAGTGTTACGGACGGTTACAGGGTATGACTATACGGTCTGACCTACATAATTGGGCGGGAAATAACAAGATATGTTCTGTTTGAAGCAATGACAAAACCTGTTTGAATTGAAACATCTTCAATTTGTTTTCTATTCAGTACTTTAATGAAGGCTTATAGATAATACTTTTTAAAAGAAATTTGCTAAAATTGTATTATTTTTCATACTTAATGGTATTGTTTTATGCGGAAATGAATAGGATAAGTATAATCGAATGTACCAGTTTTACATGGAGTATTGAACAATGCATATTTAACTGGAATAGAATATGCATAGCTAATGTCTATTTTTGCTAAATTAAGGACGAATTCATTGAGACCGAATTGGGCAGATACTTAAATAGACTTGTATGTTATTGTCTTTTTATAGTCTTTTTGAATAAGAATATCTACAACAATGTTTTAACAAAATAAATACATGGCTTCGAATGCTAGTAGCATTTCGTAGCCGATGAATGGTGCCAAATTTACCTCTTTTAAAATATTCAGATTTGATTTCAAATTTAAATGACACAGTATTCATTCTCCAACTCTTAATTTATAAGCCATAATCAGAAAACAGCAACAAGTGACCAGGTTTAATACATTACTCCAAAAATATCCGCCCACTGAATAACTTGTACATACTTTCTGAATGAAATATTGGTATGCTGTTCACTTGTCTGTAACCGTTTTGGAAATATTTAGCATATCTTCAACCCTTACAAAATGACTATCATGACATTTTATTTAAGTTTCTTTCATTTTTTATGACATTAATAAAGAAACATTTTGATTCCATTGCTCTCAAAGTTTTGACGGTAGATTTTACTACAGTTAACTTTTGACAAAAGTTATGGACATCTTAACATCCGGAATTTTCCGGAATGAATCGTTTCGCAATGGATAAATACTATGTGAATTGATGTGAGAATGAGTATGTGTAACGCAAACACTAGCCTTGAATCTTTAATGGAAACATATCTTAGATTTTATCTGACATGTTGAACGTAAAATGTTTCCTCAAGCAATATGCACAGCAATAATGAACCCATATAAAACAATTGACTTACCATAATTAATTTGGAAGGAAAGGCACCAAATGCTACGACATAGATACAGCTGAACATGCTGAACGGAACTTTTTATTAAGATTGTTTGCAATGTTGCAGCCGAATAAATGTTCTTGTAAAATAAAACATCTTTAGTTCAAAGGACATTGTAATTTAGAGAAAATCAAAATTGCGTAGAACCTTCCATTTATAAACAGTGTATTGTGAAGTCATCAGAAGTAATTTGGATTGACCAGAAATGTGAATATTGGAACTATATGACGCATTTTATGTTGACTAAGTTTTGTTAAGTTCTACTAAATTCACATTATATGATTAAGGAAAACATATAGTCACCATTCAATAACATTATGCACTGAAATGGTATAACACTAAAAAGAGTCTTACTTGAGAATAAACCTGGCTCATTTGCTCATTCATTCTGATGTGAGTTTCTTCAATAATCTAATGCAATAATCTGAAATGAAAATTGATATGCGGAAAATATCATGATTCTCGATCAAAGTCATGAACTTATCCACATATCAAGAAAATGTGTCTAGTGTCTGCCAAAATTAGTTTGATATAAGCCATAATTTAAGAAATTTATAATTTTAATTTACAGAATATATGGCTTGCTTCAGCTTTTAATAGTTTTTGTAATGTATTCAGATGATCACTTCACTTTATTGTTTTTTTTAAATTCACGTAAAGAATAAAAATTCTTTTAAAGTGATAAATCTACGAACTGCGTTTGGGGAAACTTAATAACAAAACATAATAAAAAAGGTAATAACAAAACTATCGAACTTTGAAAAAATGAGAAAATGACAAAAACAAATCAGTCATACCGGAGAATTGGTGGATCGCAATGGTCCTGACTTGGTACAGGCATTTCAAACGAAATGGTGGGTTAAACCAGGTTTTATGGCGCCAAACCTCCCTCTTCCATTGCAATCTTAGGATCAGGTAATGACCCTAGAACACAACATAGTTGTGAGACTCAATAGGGATATTGAGGTGATCATCTAACTACAGCAGACCAGTCAAACACTAATTAAAAAATGAATCGTTGGAAGTGTACTTCAACCACTCGGACATCTAGGCCTTAATATCTAAGATAAAGTACAATATGCTCACATCTACATTAAAAGGTGTTTATCTATTAACAAACCAGTAATCCTGTCATTGATTATCACTATTATCATCTTATCTTAAATATAAATCTTAATTACAATTAAATGTAATTAAAAAAAACTTACTTATATTTCCATACATAGCTAGCCTAGCTATTTCCTGAGCTATCATTATTAATACGTTAATAAAACCGTTAATTTGCTGCTTATTTTATCAATATTTGCACCAATTATATAATAGTTACAATATAAACCGATTATGTTCTGGAAAAACTTCAGCATTTCCTTCTACAAATGAATGCATTTTAACGGAGTGTGGATACAACAACATGTTACAGAATAAAATTATACTGATGAAGGAACTTTGCCAATATTTCAACGAAATTCTTTAAACAGCTGCTTTACAATGGAGAGATTGGTATTTTGCTGTGGGCTCCTAGTTGCTGTTGTGCTTGCACATACATCATTGGCTCAAGGTAAAGTATTCAATTCTGTTGTCTGCTCTGCCTTTAAATACATGTTTTAATTATTAAGATTTTTATATAAATATAAAAAATATATAGTAGGGTTATTTTAACAATTTGATTTGGTTCACAGAATGTATAAGACTCGAGAACAGTTATAAAGTTGATGTATAAACAAGGGTTAATATCATTAACACCCTTGCAGGTTGCCTAAAAAATCATTGGACATTTTAATTTAACTAAAAGTGTTCACCAACATGTCATTTGAAAGTACAATAGGGATAGTTTGTCCTTGTTCAAAATACAATTTGAACGCAAAAAAAAACTGTACCGAAAAAACTGATATCTTCAACAAAATAAATACGTGGATATATTAAGGTGTGTCCATATCTGGGTCCTTCAATACTTTATTTGACCTGATAGTATGCCGTTTGAGCTGTACATATACTACGATTTTCTTCAAAAGTTCCTAGAATCTGCATTGTTTCTAATCTCAAGTTCCTGGAGAAGTAACAAAATCGAGATTATTCTGTGGTTAGGACATCATCTCATCACGAAAGGTGAGATTAAGACCAACAGCATTTTACGATCTTTTTCGTCTAGAAGCAAATATAAGAAGCCAGCACAATCAGTCCCAAATGGTATGCTGATCGTTTGTTTAAAAATATTGCCAGCCAAACTGTCTATATTTGTCTATATAAGTTCTCTATGAAAAAATGTATTGCTTTATTTGCTCTTCTGTTAATTTAATTGCTCTCTTTATTTGACTCATAAATTTAAAACAATCCTTGTAGTCAATTTACATGTTTAGATTTGTTGAAAGAACTCTATCTGAACAAGTCTAAATTGACTGCAGTACTTCCTGAATATCGTAACAAGTTTTTGCTTGTCTTGATATCTTGATTTTGTTGTATATTAAAAAGCCAGTTAAGGTAGATGGGGTGTCAAAAAAGTTATCAATAGAATTTTCGTAAATTTTCGCCACAATTAGTCCTAGATAAGTACTTTAAAATCTCGATAATAAGATTAAAAGTTTACCATAAGAATTTTTGTAGAAATGACTTTGAAAAATGCATGATGTAAGTACTCGTTTTAATATTGAAATTCGGAAAGAAGGTGTATTTCAACCACATTTTGGTCTTAATTATAAATTTTGATGTTAACCTAGCCCAAATTAACTCAATTAGAATAACAAAATAATAAATTTCAAATTTATAAAAGATGTGCAAAAAGAAGCTCAGTGAAAGACACGCCATCTACCTTGAAACAAATTTTAAAATACTTGTGTTAAATACATGTAAAAATTTTATATTCAATTCACATCTTAACGTTTAATTCTGTTTGATGATTTACATAGAGATTATTCCATACCTATTTCATAATATTCTGTAGATATTTGCCAGCTGCCTGCAGATGTTGGTCCATGTAAGAGAGCTATCAAGCGGTTTTACTATGATATAAAGACAAATACATGTAAAAGATTCTTTTATGGAGGATGTCAGGGGAACCAAAATAGATTTAAAAACAGAAATAAATGTAAAAAGAAATGCGGACTTGCCAGTATGTATAATTAGCTTGTTTTATTTACACATTGTCAACTATATTTGTTCGTAAATGAATTAGTGGTATTCCATCTTTTAATCGTGATAGTTCGTTTCCCATTATAACAAGACAAATCGATGCCTGGCCCTTCGTCGCACGGCCAAACATTGAACCATATACGTTCTAGGCCCAATATGGACAGTCAATAGTTTTTGACTCTTGCATCCCATGGTGGCCTAAAAATGCATTTTTGTTACATACAACCTAATTTAAAAGCTGACAATGAATATTAAGAAATAAAAATATCTAAAAAAATTATCCTCTATTTTGTACCCAGTATATGACAAAAATAAACTTGCAAACAAAATTTTCAAAATCGGACCATAAATAAAAAAGTTGGAATTTTGCCCCTTTTTGGCCCCTAATTTCTCAATGAACAAAGGAGAAACCTAAAAAAATCATGCCAATGAATCATGTACTGGTAAGAAACATTGTTGTAAAATTTCATTTCAATCAGTCAATCGGAACTTAATTTATTGTGGAAAACAATTAAAATTTCGTTTTTAGCCCCTTTTGGGCCCCTAATTTCTAAACGAAAAAAGAAGGGACATTCAAAATCAACCCCATCCTTTCTTTTATTGTAAGTAACATTACTGTGTAGTTTCATAGCATTTGGTTAACCAAAACAAAAGTTATTGTGGAAACAAATAAAAAAGTTGTTTTTGCCCTTTTAGGTCCCATAACTTCTAAACAAAATTATAAAATGACCCCAAAAGGGGAGGTGCACATCTTCCATGTACCTGTAATTACTGTGTAAAATTTCAGAAAGACCATACGTTTGGTTTTTGAGATTCAGATTACACAAGACAGACACTCTATAGCGTTACGGACGGACGGACGAACAGATGGGCAGACGGACAGACGGACGGACGGAGTAACCCGTCTCCTATACCTGCTTTTGCCTTCAGCGACGCTGAATAATCCATTACAAAAAATATCATAACCTAATCAATAAAAAACAAAAGCTAACCAAAGACAATGGCACTTCTCAAGGAACATTAACAATGTTATAAGTTGGGTGTTTTATTTGTGTGGGATTTTTTTTACCTGAACCAACTCAGGATTTATTCGATCTTTATTTGGTACGGATTGTTTTGTCTCGTTTTGTTTTTTTTTATATTGACATTTAAAATTTAAAAAAAAATATCATCTAAGTTAGGTAATTGGTCATATTGGATATACTATCTTTATTGATTTTTCACACTTTTTTTTAATCAACAGAAACCCAAAAGTTCAAAATACTTAATTTGATAGAATAAATGTATGATTGGAGAGGGAGAATCACTTGTATTTACTTTTAATTTCATTATGTTTTGAACAAGTGCGATCCATATATATGTTATACCAAAGTGCATTTTCCAAAACTACTTAAACAAGAATCAGAGAGGTACAAATGGGACATTCGAAAGTCAAACATCCGAACGTGTAAAGGCAAAATAAGTCAACAAAAACGATGGCAACAAGAACAAACAAATAACACAATACCAACCAAACAGCAATCTAAAACGTGTGAACTCAAGACGCATTAAGAGTCAGGTCGTGTGTCCCTTAGAACCAGATGATCGTATAAAAGAACCAATACACAAAGAATAAAAGCTTTAAACTAAAACCTTAGTTATTTATGTTGCATCTAGTGTGTGGCCTCCCAAAAGACCCTGGAACATGTACTGGCTCTTTTAGAAGATATTTTTACAATCCACAAACTGGGAAATGCAAAAGATTCACATGGAGCGGATGTGGAGGAAATAAAAACAATTTCAAGAATGCCAGAAAGTGCAGGAATAAATGTAAAAAGTATAGTACGTATCTATGTAACATTTTATTTAACAGGAATGACAAGTAGTATCTTATTTTTTACTGACAAAACCTCATGAAATACTTTATTCCCATTTTGTAAGATCTGTTTTGTTTGGTATGCATATTTGTAATTGTGTAACATGATGGACATCAAGGACTCAATATTTAGTCGATGGCCTATAGATGGCCATTATAAAAAGTATTTATTTTCAATTATATGTAAATATGTAATGGATGATTTTCAATTAAACGGGACACACATTACAGCTGCATTTTGTATTCCTTGACTAAGAGAAAATGTTAACAAACTTCTAAAATATAAGCAAATGGATCATAAGAGATTACCCAAATCTATGCATTATAGTATTTATATTAAGATCTGTATTTGTTTTTCAGAAAGAATAACACAGCCAGTAACTACAACACCAAGACCACCAAAACCAAAAAGTATGCTTTAACAATCAAGCGTGTCCTTTAAACACATTCTTGTGATTTTATTTAAAAAAAAACAGTTTTGTTTTAGCTTTGTTTCAAAATTTTGCAAATGTACATTAGTATATCACAAATATTGATATCCTTAAGTTCAAGTCAAACTGGTTTTACATATGTACTAAGTTAAAATGTACATGTTATAGTTCAATAATAATTTGAATCACAAAACTAGACCGCATGTACACATTTTTCGAAGTTCTTTGACCAAATCGGACCAAACCGAACTCATTGAAGTTGTTTGATAATTAAAAGAAACAGGGTTACTCATTAAGGGTGGTTTAAAAGTAGATAATGTATTTATTTAATTGATAAAGATGCAAAACTTGAAACTGTCATCACGACAAGTACATGTATGCAACATTCTTCTTGATTCTCTGGACGTCACCTCTCTTTACAAAAACATTCCACACGACGATTGAATCGAGGCGTGAAGAGAAGTTTGGGACTCTCGAGATGTTTTGGAACCATCAACTGAAGGTCTTGTAAAGTTGTTAACTCTCGTTCTTAAATGTAATAATTTTACATTTAATAATGACAACTACCTTCAAATCAACGGCACTGCAATGGGAACTAGAATGGCACCATCCTATGCTTACATCTTTATGGGCAAACTTGAAAAGCAGATTCTTTCAACAGCTATAATCAGTCCTCTTTCCTGGTACATTGACGACATCGACATGAAATGGGACAACTCTCAAAAGAATCTCGATGACTTTATTTCTCATGCCAACAACGCCCATCCCACTATAAAGTTCACTTAATATGAAATTTCTGACTATAAAATGTCCTTTCTCGACACTACCTCAACAATATCAGACGGGATAATATCTAAGGAACTTTTTTTCAAGCCAACTGACAAGCACCAGTATCTATCCCCCAGCAGCTGCCATCCAAAACATTGCACGAGAGGTATCCCCTACTGTCAGGCTCTTAGAATCAGGCGCATCTGCTCTTCTAACGACACTGCTGTTAAATGCCTAGAAGGACTCCACCAGCATATGACTGTACTGGGCTACAAAAATATGACATCGACAAGGGCTTTGAAAGGGCATCTAGACCACCCAGAGAATCCCTTCTACAATACAAAAAGAGAAAAAGAAATAAACGAATTCCTCTCGTACTGACATACCAACCCCCTCTTGGTGGTTTGTCAAAACTTGTCCGTTGTCACTGGGAAGAAATAATAAAACCCCTTAAACTCTCCAGAATCTTTCCCGAGCCTCCTATCTGTGCGTTTCGTCGACCAAAAAGCCTTCGCGACATTTTTGTTCGATCTAGTCTTGCTCCCAAACCCCCCAAATCAGTTGGATCTTGCAGAAAGTGCGACAGTAAGAGATGTTTGACGTGCAAGCAAATGTTGCAGATTCAAAAATTTAACAGCAGGTCGACTGGAAAGAAATTCACTATTTACTGCAATGTTGATTGCCGTACAGCTAATGTAGTGTATCTCCTCCAGTGTAGATGTGGCTTTCAATACATTGGTGAAACGGTTCAACCTTTCAACAAACGTATGAATCTACAACGCAGCGATTACAAATGCAAACTAGACATCCCTGTCAGTCGCCATCTCAGATCCAATAAGCACAACCCAGATGATGTATCTAGGTTGTCCATCACCATCATTGACCACAATCCGTCTTGGTCAACCTATGAAAGGCAAGCTCGGGAAAGTTTCTGGATTAAAACATTAGAAACGAGAAATCCCTACGGAATAAACGAGAAAATATATAATAGTGGATTGATTTGTATCATTAAATATTCCAGTTTCCATCTCACTTTGAACATCTTCATTTTGTATTCATTTCATCATTATTTCATGTTAAACAAATGTTTGGTTCTTCAAGATTTTCATCATCATTTCTTTTGTTTCCCACCCCACCCCCATATTTCATTTGTCATCATCATTTCGTGTTCATTTCACCATCATTACATTGTTTTAAATTGTACATATATTAACCTCAATCTGTTTCTGCTATTGCAATTTATATTGTTTTATTTTCCCCTTAAAAAATTAATGTTCGTTTATTTCTCACCCCATCCCCATATTTCATTTGTCATCATCATTTCTTGTTAATTTTGTTGTCCTTTTCATGTTCGTCGTCTGTGGATGGCCTGTGTGGTGTTGCACGGGCGTTTAACACAAACTCACTCACTATTTTTTTGCAATGTACATATGTTCTTATTTTTATGATCATTTACTTGTCCAGTAAATTTCAGCATGCCCCGATTTTGACTAGTTTGTTTAGAGTGACCTGTTTTAAGTAAGGTTATTACGTTATTGCGTTTATACTGATGAAGGACATACGAATGTCCGAAATATCTATAATCTTTAAATTATTTAACATCAATTGGTAATGTTGAGTACATTTTCTAGACCCCATTGATATGCAACATAAAATATATACATGGGAACAGTCATAGAAAGGAAAGATCATTTGGGTAGCGTAAAATCTACATTGTTCATAATATACACTAACCATTCTGATAGTTTGACTCAGTCATGTTTTTTATAGTTCCAGCAAGCTATTTACGGACACTTTTTAGTGCCACCTGAAAATAAAATGTTTTGTCGACATAGGTTAGGGCCACCTGAAATTAAATAGTCGAAAGCTAAGATATACAGCTGTGTCGTTTTATCGAAAAACTTAAAAAAAAAAAAAACGATGGCACCAAAAGAGGCAGAGGTACCAATGGGGTGTCCTAATGTCACACGTCCGAAAAGGCAGAGACAAACAAGTCTACTCCAATGAGAACAGAACGGAAAATAACCAAAAACAACACAAAATACAGAAATACAAAAACAACTGAACATCAATCAACAACGCGAACTCAAGTCGTTACGAGAGTGAACTCATGTGCTTCGGATGAGTAATCAGTTTCTGCCTGCATTAGCACACCCGTCGCGCTGCCAAGTGGCAACTCAGTGTGTCAAATCTGGGAAAAGGAAGACATTATTATTGAAATAACCAACTCGGCAATCCTAAAACCACATTTTATGTTATTCAGTCAAGCACATTTCCTTTTGTGTAATTGGAGATCTAAAATTATTTCGACTCTTATTTCTATATCCCGTCATTAATGGAGCTTATACCTTGTGTATAACTTTTTGTAGGGTGTCCTAATAATGGCGTACCACATCCTTTTAGACGTTGTGGAACTCAAATCGGCTGTCCTCGAGGATATAACTGCCCCACAGGAATACCAGGAGGTCCATGTTGTCCGGTTATTCAAAGTAAATAGACATTTTAAATGGTCGAAAGTATGAAAAAGAAACATATGGAAGTAATACTTATTTGAATCTTGATAAATATTGTGTTTGATTTTTTTACAGAGACCACTACACAAAGAAAACTTATACATGGCCTATTGCGGAACTGCGAGCAGTGCCAAATGGCCTCGTTGAAGGCTGCTGGCGGTTGACCATTGTGGTTATTCTAAATTGCCGTTTAATTGTGGGCTGTTACGCGAACACTTATTCCACATCTCATTATTTTCTATTATAAATTTCAACGTGTAGATTTAATGTGAACTTTTTAGCTTAAAAGTCGGTGAACTGTGAAATTTATTTGGCATCTATGAAATATTTATATGAAAAGCAAGAGCAGTCACGGATGGATCCTGAAATTTTTGAAAAGGTGGGAGTTGGTCTGGTAATAAGGTAAAGATGAAAGGCGGTTGTTTTAGGTAAACTTTTCCAAAAATATGCACGAAATGTGTGACAAATAAAGGTAAAAACAAAATTACCTAACTTGGAAGATCGATCATTTTGGATAACAAGTACTATCAATATTCAATTGTGAAATACTGGTTATAACTAGCAATCATGCTTTTAATTTAGAAAGGGTGAATAAAAACATGTTTTTTCTTTGTAAAAATGTTTTCTAAAATGTGTCATATTAATATAAGCAGACGGAATGAAGCAGAGGTATGCTTTGTACATATTTCAAGTCTTAACCAATCATATAGTTTTAATCATTCATGTTTTAAAAATTTGTGTGGTTCCGCCTGAATATCTACAAATGCTGGTTTAGTCCTCTGAAAATGATATGAAGAAAATAAGGCATAGGTAAGGGTCATCTGAAAAAAAAATAAGTGAAAATTAAGACATTGTAAATCATAATTTCGATATAATGTAAATGAATCTCATATAAAGAAGCAAAGTCGTGGTTTTAAATCTTAAAAATACAATTAAAGAAGCTGAAAAAAACTCAATGTTATGTGTTTTAAGCATTTTTGTTTTCTTTTTTATCATTCGAAATCTCAAATCATTGTGACTAAATTTATAAGCGATGTTCTTTCTGAGTTTATATAGTGCAAACCTTGTGTATAATTTTTTGTAGGGTGTCCTAATAATGGCGTTCCTCATCCTTTTAGACGTTGTGAACGATTCAGGGACTGTCCACGTGGATACAATTGTCCAACGGGTAAACCAGGAGGCCCTTGTTGTCCAGTACAAGGTTAATTGATATTTAAATAACACAATAGTATAGTTAAAAAGTAAATTTTAACTTATTACACCTATTGCCAACATTCCCTATTGATACAGTGTGACCAAGATAGTCCGATAAAGAAAGAAAGTGAGACCGAATGATTGTCTACCTTATATGAGGGTGTCACAGCCCTTTTGGTACGCGGTATTCCGTGCTTTTAAAGGGTATTCGGTACGCCAAGGTGTGGTACGCGGTAAGCGATGTTCTGAATTTTTAGGCTTTTGGTACGCGTACGCCGTGATCTTTAGAGTATTCGGTATTCCAGTCTTTTTAAAGGTATTCTGTCCTTTTTTAAACGGTATTCGGTATTCCGGGGACGGGGGCTACGACACCCCCTTATATCATACTCAATATATTTCCTCCAAAAGCTGTATACTATTTATTCACTTACAATATTGTTAATATTGTTATATTCGATCTGAATCGGAATACTTGACCCCATCCCTGATACCATTCTTGTAAAACCAGTAGACAAGGAGGGTTAATCTTCGTCAGTGTTTGCAAAAGAAATAAAGGTAATAACAAAACTACCGAACTTGAATGATTAATCTCATAGTCCAGAGAAAACGACAAAAACGAATTAGAGACAATCATTTTTTTCACATAAACAGTTATTTAATGTATTCTCTACATGATGCAATGCATGTAATGGGTTTGTTTGAGAACTTCTAATATAAATTTCTAATGCGGAACGCTATATACCGGTATGTGAATCTTTTGTATGAATTGGACATTTTTTATTTGATGATAAACAGTTTTGAATATTAAAACAATAGTTTATAGAAAGAAGCAGAGGTGTACCAAAGGGGTAATCAACTATCATTATACCAAAAAGACAAAGACAAAATCAGAAGACAAAAAACATCGCAACGAAACAAACCACACAACAGCATTAAAACACAAACATAACAACAAAATTGCATTCTGCAACGTGAACTCAAGTCAAAACGAGAGTGAACTCAAGTGCTCCGGAATAGTAGGCAGTTCATGCTTGCTATAGCACACCCGCCACGTTGCTAAAGATCACTCATAGAACTTGAATACAAATATATTCTTTACATTGATTTTAACAAAGAAATCTTAATTTGTGACTGAATTGTGGACAAAACAAATTGAATGACGTTATCTTAACTATATAATCCTGATTTTTCAGGCTGTCCCTACGGAGATCCACATCCAAACAGAAATTGCGGTACTCAGCTTGGCTGTCCAGCTGGGTACACTTGTCGATTTACTAACGTACCGGGAGGTCCATGCTGCCCAATTAAACCAGGTTAAGTAAAAGATTACTATTATGAACTCTATAAATTACCAGGTTAACTTATAAAACTCCATACAAGCAACGATTTATTGCTGGGTCATCCAAATGTACAACTAAACCTCTTTCAGTTTTGTTTACATCAATATTGACGGCAAAAAAATCAAGCATTCAAAAGTATTTCGATTGTTGTTACTCTAGAAATGGCGTCAATCAAATGTGGATTCTTAAAACTTCTAAAGAACTGATGGAAAATCTCCATTCTAAGTCATTTTGATCATGTAATATAGCATTAAAACGTTTGATTTCTCTACATTATATACTTCAATTCCACATTCACAACTAAAATCTCGTTTGGCATAGCTGATTAAACGTAGCTTTATCAAAAAGAACGGAAAACGCAGGTACAAGTATTTGGTAGTCGGTTATAAAAAGACTTACTTTGTCATCCAAGAGTCTAGCAAGAAAAACAAATTTACAGAAGATCAAATTATAGAAATGCTCAACTTTCTAATCGACAACATATTTGTACAGTTTGGTGGACGTGTTTTTCAGCAAACAATAGGTATCCCAATGGGCACAAATTGTGCACTATTGCTTGCCGATTTGTTTCTTCATTCATATGAAGCGGACTTCTTACAATCACTTCTAGACAAAAAGGACCGCAAACTTGCTTTATCCTTCAATCTCACATTTCGTTATATTGATGATGTCCTTTCACTAAACAATCCTCGATTTGGTGACTATTTACATCTCATATATCCGAAGGAACTTGAGATAAAGGACACTACAGATTCTAGGAGGTCCGCTTCATATCTGGATCTACAGATGGGTGCACACATAACCTGTACGGTAAGTTAACTTGAGAAGCAGACATCAAGTTAACTTCAAGTTCACTTGCGACTGGTCAGGCGACTGCTTTGAGCAGACGCGCGACTGGTTCCAAATTAACCTGAAAAGCAGTCATAATTCCATGTCTGCTTTTAAAAGCTGTCACATATTTATGACAGGTCTGGTCAAGTTAACTTCGTGAAATGTCTGCTTTAAAATCTGAAGGTAAAAGGACAAATTTTATGTTCTTTTGCCTAAACTGTATTATTTGAAAACTCATTTTTTTTTATGTTAAAGACAGTTTTTTTTATTAAAACAAACCCTTGCATAATTAAATATGTCTGATAAGGGCAGACTTGTTGCAATGACTGGTCTGGTAAAAGCAGTCATGTCTTTGTGACTGGTTTTGACCAGTCATAAAAAAGCTGTCACAAGTCTGCTTTGACCAGTCATGAGTAAACGCGAGTGAACTTGAATGTCTGCTATAGCAGCCATGAGCAGACGTGGAAAGAAGTCATAAAGTTAACTTTATGTTAACTTCCGTACAGGTTATGAGTGCACCTATCTGTATTTCTCGAAATTGACACACAAGGAAGGCTTTGTACAAAGCTTTATGACAAACGTGATGACTTCAACTTTCCAATAGTTAACTTTCCCTTTCTGTGTAGCAACATTCCGTCCGCTCCAGCATATGGAGTTTACGTATCACAATTGATTCGCTATTCCAGAGCATGTGGGGAGTACAACGACTTCCTTGATAGAGCCACACGGCTGACAAGCAAATTGTTAACACAGGGGTACGTTGCTCCCAGGTTGTTGTCATCACTCAAGAAATTTTACGGACGACATCATGTGCTTGTATACAAATACGGGATTTCTATCTCTCAGATGAGCACAGATGTTGGTTTGACATAGAGTTTTGTAATGTCATCCTTTCCGGATTTGACCAACACTTAATCGATCTTCAGCAACGTGACGGGTGTGCTATAGCAAGCAGGAACTGCTTACTCTTCCGGAGCACCTGAGTTCACTCTCGTTTCGACTTGAGTTCGCGTTGCTGAATGCGGTTTTGTTGTTATTTGTGTGTGTTTTTTATGTTGTTATGTGGTTTGTTTTGTTTTGATGATTTTTTTGTCTGCCGGTTTTGTCTTTGTCTTTACGGTTTAAAAACAAATATGATACTGATTACCCCTTTGGTACACCTTTGCTTCTTTGTAAATTGTCAAAACCCAAAGGTTTTCCTACCCACGACAATGGTTGATTTTAGTCATGAAATGGTTTCCAGTTGGGACATTTAAGTTTATTGTTCTATGCTATTTATATTGATATAGTGTTTCAATCTTTGGGTATAGCGCCTCTGATGAGTCTTGTATAGATGGAACGCCCGTCAGGTGTTGCAAAATCTATTGTCTTGCATTTTTGTAATCTTTATTCATAAAACCAAATCAAACAAACGTACATTATTTTATATTATAGAACATATATACATTCAACCCTAAATAACTATACCATAAAATTATGATTGAGCTCATAAAACGTTTATATGTATACTTACAGAATGAAACTACAATAAATTTCTTTACCTATTGATTTTAAAAAAATGAGAAATCTTTATCTGTTAGAATGTACACAGGGAGTGGCCCACTCCGATTTTAATGTTACAACTTCCTAATAGAGTATATATGTTCTGGATCTCTGATTACTGTCCGGTTAAACTAGGTGGGGAACAAATTGGAAAACTTTCCAAAAAAACGAAATGATAAAACTATTATGAAAAATAAGAAAATAAATGTCTTAAGCTCAAAAGAGAGTTTTAAAATATATTATTCTTTGCAATTGTTTAGCAGGAAGTGCAATCAGTTAAGGAATATATGGCATTTTTTAGATTAATTTTATCACGGCAATTATCAGTCGAGCCCATGAGGGTTTTTTTAAAATAAAATGTCTCATAATTCTTTTATCGGCAATGCCAGTTTTTTCGTGGTCGACTTCTTACATGTATTTAAGAGGAAAAATCTTTTTAGCAGAGGCGGTGACGCGGCAATTCTAAAAATGAAATTCCAATATTTTCATACATAGATTGACGTGACAGAACATATGCGCAAGGTCAATGAATAACAGCGTCTTAAGAAATAGCCTGTTATTTTATTGTATCACAGCCTGTTCCTCAATCGGAAAGGAAAAGACCACACATTGCCGAAAAACTCAACTCTTGATATTTCAGTGCCTTTAATCAGTTGAAAAAAATGTGGGATTTTCATGTTAAGGGGCATGAAAATAAAACTTTCACAAAAATAACTCATGATACTTAATTTTGATAATCCTGTCAAAAAACTTAGTCTTTAAATAAAACTTTTAACATGATTTATACTATATTTTCAAAGAGTCTGAAGAATTGACTTGTATAAAGACATATTTCATAATTGACTTTAATTCTTTTTATTTTTCAGAATGTACATATGGAGAAGCTCACCCACGTTATAAATGTAACAATTGTCCATCTAAATATAAATGTGCTGGACTTCCTGGGTCTGATTGCTGTCCAATAAAACCAAGTAAGCCATAAAGATATCGTACAAAAGAAAACCCTCACAGGCTGTACTCATATGGCCCGGCCATATTTATATGATCATGACCACAAGCGTATGATCGGAAGAATTATGTGATCTGGAACATTTACATTTTTTGGAAAACATCCTTCTTGCTCTAATCTTGATGAATCATCATCTCGACGTTACTAGATAAAGACCGGTTTTGTTTTATGACGATGAACCAAAATTAAAATAACACAACTCTGTTCCTTACAAAGTGGTAACATTGTAACGTTACGAATTCTAATCTTAAAGTTCTGTCATTTCTCTTGGACAAACCCTTAAGGCAAATATTTTTTTTTATTTCTTTTTGTGGTATTTCCCACTATTGCGGCACATTTTGTATATTTAAACACATAACTCGGATAGCTTGAAACGAACCATACTTGCACTTCTGTTAGCTTTTGCTGATCGATAATAAATATAATGGGTTTTTTTACTACCTAAAACAAATATCTTACAAACACTATGTTTTATATATATATATTAAAATAATTTTCTGGAAATGTGTAAAAAAGGAATGAAAATTAACTGGTATATGCAATCTATGTTAGTGTCATATGTAATAAGTCTTTGTTACGGGACAAGGTATGTTAAGGATGA
Source organism: Arcuatula senhousia (assembly GCA_963971305.1). Taxonomy (NCBI): domain Eukaryota; kingdom Metazoa; phylum Mollusca; class Bivalvia; order Mytilida; family Mytilidae; genus Arcuatula; species Arcuatula senhousia. The sequence continues at coordinate 14,484,616 of OZ020305.1, forward strand.
TCGCTGGTCAGCATTTGAGATTTCTGTCAGATTTTCGGAATCCTCTGGATTTTACCATTAAAATGGTGATAATATTTTTGCCCACTAACCACCTATTTTCCTTTTAAATTATTATTTTGTAGAGCATAAAGGGTTAACTAAGAAAGTTTTATCAATTTCTTGTAATTTTTTCATAGGTTTTAACACTTAAACAAGTCTAATGTTGAACCTATGAAAAAGTCAGAGAAATCCTTTTCCTGCCAAACATTTAACGCTTAATATCTCAAAATTGAGTTCGGTGACCTATGAATTTTTCAAGCAGATTTTGGACCTTTTCATATGAGCTATTCATTAAATATATCAATTTAGAGACCTTGTTATTTTTAAACTGACCAGCGATCATCCTTACTGCCAATATTTGGCCGCCTGTTAGACTGAAAAGTGGAGCAATGAAAATCTAGTGTTATCTAGTAATTAAGTTGAATACTTGAAAAATGCTTTTCATTCTAAATACTCTAATGAATCATGTGATGAATAATTTCCTCCAGAGTGAAGAAAACCTCAAAATGATCAATACTTCTACTGGTTAGATACCAGTGACTAATTAGTTCAAAGTTATTGTTTATGTATTTAAAATTTTCTTTGACACGATTGAAAACCAAATGAGACATCCTATGACTATACTGTTGTTGACCACGATCAAAAATATCAAAATTATTTTGAAAAATATCATTTTATTGTGATTTTGTAATTGATGCACCATTTAAGGCCTCGGTAGAATAAAAATCAAAGTAAATTTTGGACAATATCAACTGTTGCCACGCTGGTCAGGCATTTTTCCTTGAAACTGGTATATCCGGATCTAAATTTAGTAACATAGCGTCAATATAGGTAAAAATAGAAACATAGCGCCAATATACCAAAAATGCTTCGTTTTAATTTCCAAAACAAAGAAATACACTAAATATCGATATCAGTTATGGACTTTTAACGAGGTCAATACATTATATATGGACCTGTTAGGCATATATTGAACGAAGACGAAATCCGAGGTCAATATCTTCCTAACATGTCCATATATAATGTATTGACAGAGTCAAAAGTCCATCGTTGATATATTACATATGTAGTTTTTTTTTAATTAGAGTTAAATGAAATGCTTTTTTATTGTTTTGAAACATAGCGTCAATATACCTAAAATGCATCGTTTTAAAAATGCAAGAATGATAAACCATGTGTAATATTTATCAATCATGTCAATTATGGACTTTTAACGAGGTCAATACATTATATATAATGTTTTAATATAGCGTTCAAATCAAGAATAGACTAGTCTGTAAACCTATATCAAAGGTGTATTCGATCTATTTTTTTTTTCAGAATGTACATATGGAGTGGCTCACCCAAGTTATAAATGTAACAACTGTCCATCTAAATATAAATGTGCTGGACTTCCTGGTTCTGATTGTTGTCCAATAAAACCAAGTGAGCCTTACAAAATAAAAGTAAAAATCTTCACATTTCCTTGGAAAAAAATATTTTTAATGATAACTATTCGGAATATTTCTCACTTGCAGTACACATTTGTTTATTAAACATTACATTGGGATAGCTTGAAAGCGGACTAAACCAGCAATTTGGTTAGTTTTGGCTGAAAAATGACTATTGTGAATATTATACTTACTAAAACAAATATCTTACAAAAAATATCTGTTATTATTTAAAATGACAACAAAGTTCCAGACAATAAATTTTGCTACGCCTGACGCGCGTTTCGTTTATGCAAGACTCATCAGAGGCGCTCTACCAAAAATATTGAAAATGCCAAACACTATATGATTATGAAGAGCACAAAAGAGTAAAACCAAAAATACGAAACTGGGGAACCAAATTATTACTAAGATGATTAACCTATGTCTGGGGTAGGAAGAATCTTAGGGCTTAGACAATTTTGCAATTTGTACGGATAATCTAAAGCTTTGATGTGTTCTCCAACACAAAAGTGTTGGTGCCGGAGCGTGCTAACCTCGGGGAATTAAAACTCCACCAGCAGTGCTAACCTTCACGGGTGTTCAAAATTAAAATGACAACAAAGTTCCAGACAATAAATTTTGCTACGCCTGACGCGCGTTTCGTTTATTCAAGACTCATCAGAGGCGCTCCACCAAAAATATTGAAAATACCAAACACTATATGATTATGAAGAGCACAAAAGAGTAAAACCAAAAATACGAAACTCGGGAACCAAATTATTACTAAGATGATCAACCTATGTCTGGGGTAGGAAGAATCTTAGGGCTTAGACAATTTTGCAATTTGTACGGATAATCTAAAGCTTTGATGTGTTCTCCAACACAAAAGTGTTGGTGCCGGAGCGTGCTAACCTCGGGGAATTAAAACTCCACCAGCAGTGCTAACCTTCACGGGTGTTCAAAATTAAAATGACAACAAAGTTCCAGACAATAAATTTTGCTACGCCTGACGCGCGTTTCGTTTATTCAAGACTCATCAGAGGCGCTCCACCAAAAATATTGAAAATACCAAACACTATATGATTATGAAGAGCACAAAAGAGTAAAACCAAAAATACGAAACTCGGGAACCAAATTATTACTAAGATGATCAACCTATGTCTGGGGTAGGAAGAATCTTAGGGCTTAGACAATTTTGCAATTTGTACGGATAATTTAAAGCTTTGATGTGTTCTCCAACACAAAAGTGTTGGTGCTGGAGCGGGCTAACATCGGGGAATTAAAACTCCACCAGCAGTGCTAACCTTCACGGGTGTTCAAAATTAAAATGACAACAAAGTTCCAGACAATAAATTTTGCTACGCCTGACGCGCGTTTCGTTTATTCAAGACTCATCAGAGGCGCTCCACCAAAAATATTGAAAATGCCAAACACTATATGATTATGAAGAGCACAAAAGAGTAAAACCAAAAATACGAAACTCGGGAACCAAATTATTACTAAGATGATCAACCTATGTCTGGGGTAGGAAGAATCTTAGGGCTTAGACAATTTTGCAATTTGTACGGATAATTTAAAGCTTTGATGTGTTCTCCAACACAAAAGTGTTGGTGCCGGAGCGGGCTAACATCGGGGAATTAAAACTCCACCAGCAGTGCTAACCTTCACGGGTGTTATATCAAATTAGATGAATTCCTATAAATGTGTCATTTCTAGGCAAATATTTGACCGATTAAAAGTAAAGCAAAGTTCTAAAGTAAAAATCTTTTGTTATCTAGTAGGTGTATTGCTTGAAAAACTGTTATTTATCATAAGCGGTAGGTTGTCATAACTTCCATACTTCCATTCATCAGCAATACGCCGATGAGATTGTACGGTATTTGTAGATGGTCCAATTTATTTTGCTCGGTTTCTCACTTCAAACAACACAGGCCAATTTCATCTTTGCTTAATATTGAAAGTTTGCTGTTATATGGAAAAAACAAAATATTGTGTTTTTCAAATTAACTTAGCACAAAATTTCATAATCATTTATTCCATCAATCCACTTGCTGATTTCAGAATGTACATATGGAGTAGCTCACTCTCGCTATAAATGTGACAACTGTCCAACTGGATTTAAATGTGCTGGTTTTTCAGGGTCTGATTGTTGTCCAATTAAACCAAGTGAGTACGAAAAAAATAAATAATATTTATTTTCTCAAGTTTAATAGGAAATAAGATTGAAATATGTTAAGTATATTTGCAATCTTCTTAGCTTCCATGTGTAACAGTTCTTTAAAGCTTCATATTTTTGCAAAAAAATGAACGGTCAAAATAGGAAACATAAAAAAGTTCCAGACAAAAACATTTGCTATGCTTGACGCGCAGAAAAATTAGAAATACTAGAAATAGTATGTTTCAACTTACACAACAAGTAGTACCTCTTTTGAAATGTATTTTCTTACTCGAAGACGTGAGTCTTCTATTAAGATGTGTACTAAAAACATGAAGATTTTGAAATGTTTTCTTTGATAAATCATGTCTATGTTCTACAATAACATTCCGAAAAAAATATGAAAATTATTTTCCTTTCAGACCACAAAACAAAGGTTTTCGAAAAAGATAAGTTTTGAGATTTTTTCTTGAAAACATCACCACTTAAATTTCAGAGTGGATCTTGATTTTACCCGTTCGAAGTAAAGTGGCGTCAGACGCCAGGTTTTTAGGCGTAAACCTGATGTAAATGGTGTTTACGTGACATAAACCTGGCGTAAATGAACAGGACACGTAAAATAATTTTACAAACTGGCGTTAAAAACTTTTAACCAGGCATAAAGACAAACAAACCGGGCCTCATCCGTTCTTGAACTAGCGTTAAACTGGACTTAGAAGTTTAAGCTAAAACATGAGGCTTCAAGGAAGGCGTAAATGTTTCAGCCAATGAAATCAATTGTTATTTATTTTAAATATTGTCCAAGAGGCAAAAAGAGTTTGTTTCTTTTTTTATGCTAAAGTAACTGTTCCTTTTAGTAATAATGTTTTCAATTTTGTTGTCAAAGAAGATTGTTTGGTAAGTCTTCATACTTTTTCTTTAATATTAAATAAGAATTTTATTTTAAGACACTTTTTGATAACTATATTTGAATGGAATTCATAAATGCCATGTCTTGTTACACAATTTTGTATTTATAAAATAATCTTAAATCCAAGAAGGTACAATTCTGAGTCTACATGAATCAATTTACAGAAAAATTATAAGTAGGTTACAATTTTCATATACAGTTTATGCTATTTAATAATCAATTTATCAATAATATTATCACAATCAGTAAATGATATTAAGTTTTCATTTATATCTTTTGTAATTTTAGTGAATTAACTTGCATGTACAAAATTAAGTTACTGAGTATGTTTTGCTTATATTTTAGTTTTTAGAAATAACAATTAGTGTTGATTTAATTTCCTTTTAAATAGCTTAAAGGTTTTGTTTTCAAACTCAAATTGTACATGCATGTAGACTACACTATGGTATATTTATGTAATTTATATAGCACTAACATGTCAACATTTACGCCAGGTTTACGCAACTTTTACACCTAGATCTTCTACCAAGCGTCAATGTGGCTTACGCCAGGTCATTTTTTCCTGTCGAACTCATTTGCATATAGCCTTATTTTACGCCTGGTTTACGCCAGATTTATGCCCGTCAACTCTTACTGGCTCCAAGAAGACACTGACGCCCGTTTATTGTAAACTTTTACACATAGTTTACGTGTAATATCCAGGCGTCACATTTTGTACGGGGAAAATCTAACAGGTAGACATTTCAGTAGAGAAAAAATCATACAAGCACTACTGGTGATTGCATGTTAAAATCCTCGTTGATATCGTGACTTGCTCTTGATACGGCAGTCGCAGCGGAACGGCATTACCTTTCCACTGAATATAATGTGTCGCAAAGGTTTTTTGTGCTAAGTGCTCAACTGTTTTCACAACAACTCTGAAATGTTTATCTTTTAAATTAACTTAACGCATATTTTCATAATCATTTATTACATCAATTCATTTGCGGATTTCAGAATGTACATATGGAGTAGCTCACTCACGTTATAAATGTGACAACTGTCCATCTGGATTTAAATGCGCCGGACTTCCAGGGTCTGATTGTTGTCCTATTAAACCCAGTAAGTACGAAACAATTGATTATATCGTTTTTACTTTGAAATAAATAAGACTGAAATATGTTTAATGTATTATGTATGTTCAAATCCTGGTGGCTTAAACGTTCTTTATAGCTGCACATAAGTGCAAAAAATAGAGATAGAACGGTCAAAATGCAAATTACAAGAGCTGTCCAGATAATAAATTTTGTAACGCATGACGAACGTTTCGTGTTTTCAAGACACATCAGAGGCGCTGTACCCGAAATTTTGAAAAAGCCAAAAATTTCATTGAGGTCATGAAGGGCATTGAAAAATAAAACCAAATTTACCGAACAAGAATATCATATAAAGACTAAGATCAATTTAGGTCTGAGATAGACAGAACCTTAAGATTAAGACAATTTTAAAATTTAAACGAATAATTTATAGCTTTGATGTGTACAATACTTCTTTAAAAGGGGATGTGACATGAAAACGTGAACTATCTATTAAGATGTCTACTGAATACATCAGCATTTTGAAATGATTATATTCTGGATAAATTATGTATATTTTCTATGATTATATTCTGAAAAAATTATGACAATGTAAATCACCGTTTCAGACCATAGAAAAAGCTTTCGTAAAATCGATTTGTTTTGAGATTTTTCCTTGAAAACATTACCATTCAAATTCCAGTCTGAAGTTCGATATTTTAAATCTAGTAGGTATACATAAAGTGGAAATGTCAAGTAATCTAAACACTACTAGTGATTGCATGTCCACTAATATTTTATTGGTTTCGAATTCAACATAACCTATGCGACACGTTATATTCAGAGGAACGGTTACACCGCCCCACTGCGTATGCCTTAACGTTAATTCTAAACCAGTAAAATAGTATTAAATAAAAAAAACAAAGTCTCGTTTATATCGTGACTTACTCTGGTTAACCCAGAGGCGTTACCTGTCCTCTGAATATAATGTGTTAAGGTTGTGTTGAGTGCTCATATTTTTTCCGCAATATTTTAAAATGTGTGGTTGATGAGACACTTGTCTGATTTTAAGAGTGCTCTTTACAAGCTCATCATAAGCAGTAGGTTGTCACAACTTCCATACTTCCATTCATCAACGAAAATATAACAAAAAGTCGATGAGTTTCAACAGTCTTTGTAGTGGTTCCAATTTATATTGCTCAGTTTCATACCTCAAACAACACAGGCCAATTTAATCTTTGCCTCATATGGAAAGTTTGTTGTACTATGGAAACAACAAAACATTGTGTTTTTTTTTTCAAATTAACTAATTACATAATTTCATAATCATTCGTTCCTACAATTCACTTGCTGATTTCAGAATGTACATATGGAGTGGCTCACTCTCGTTATAAGTGTGACAACTGTCCGATTGGATTTAAATGTGCTGGACTTCCAGGGTCTGATTGTTGTCCAATTAAACCAAGTGAGTACGAAACAAATGATAATTTTTTTTCAAGTTTAAAAGGAAATCAGATTGAAATATGTTAAATATTTGCAATCCTCTTAGCTTCAATGTGTAACAGTTCTTTAAAACTTCATATTTTTGCAAGAGATTGAACGGTCAAAATAAAAATCATAACAGAGTTCAAGACAAACAAAAATGCTATGCCTGACGCGCAGAACAATTAGAAATATGTTTCAACTAACACAATAAGTAGTACCTCTTTTAAAATGGATTTGACTTGAAAACATGAGCTATCTATTAAGATGTGTACTAAATACGTGAATATTTTGAAATGCTTTTTTAATAAATCATGTATATGTTCTACAATTACATTCCGAAAAAATATGACAATTCATCATCCTTTCAGAAATCAAGACAAAGAATTTGGAAAAAGATAGGTTTTGAGCTTTTTCCTTGAAAACATCACCATTCACATTTCAGAGTGGAATTTGATTTTAATTCTAACATTGTGGTTTTTTTCAAATTAACTAAGCACATAATTTCATAATCATTTATTCCTACAATTCACTTGCTGATTTCAGAATGTACATATGGAGTGGCTCACTCACGTTATAAATGTGACAACTGTCCAACTGGATTTGAATGCGCCGGACTTCCAGGGTCTGATTGTTGTCCAATTAAACCAAGTGAGTACGAAACAATTGATTATATCTTATTTAGTTAGAAATAAAATAAGATTGAAATATGTTAAATATGTTCAAACCCTGGTGGCATAAACTATATATAAATTATAACTGCACATAAGTACAAAAGATACATGTAGAAAGGTCAAAATACAAATTACAATAACTTTTCAGATAATAAATTATGCTACGCATGACGAACGTTTCGTGTTTTCAAGACACATCAGAAGCGCTGTGCCCAAAATATTGAAAAAGCCAAAAATAGTATCGAGGTTATGAATGACATTGATTAATAGAAACAAATTTACCGAACAGGAATATCATATTTTGACTAAGACCAATCTTTGTCTGAGGTAGACACAACCTTATGGTTAAGACAATTTTGAAATTTAAACGGATAATTTATATATTTGACATGTTCTTTAGCACGAAAGTGAAAGCAACTTTAAAACTAGTAAAAGATGATGAAATTATAAAAAAAATGTGTCCATCAAGAAGGGTTAAATCTTAAAACTGTTTACAATTTCCTCTAATATCATTAAGCTTCAATAATATAAGGTATCAATGATTAACATAAATAAACCTCCACGCTGAAGTCACCAGGTAAAATGCTTTTTGTATAAAAGTGCATATATATGCTTATAAATATTATCAAAAAATAAAGATATGTTTCAAGTATCACAAAAAGTAGTCATTCTAAAATGTGTTTGACTCGAAAACGTGAGCTTTCTATTGTGATTTGTATTAAATACATGCACATTTTGAAATGCTTACATTTTGGATATACCATGCATACATGTAGGTTCTTCCCATTTCATTCTGACAAAAATGCCAATTTATGATTGAATTCGTGCGGGTTTTGTTTTGCAAAAAGGTTTACAGAAGCGATTAGCTTGACTGTAAAAGCCCATTCAGGAGCGCATAGAAGCTTACGTCTGCTTCTATTTTGCAAAATGGCGAGAAGTGGCGACTAGAATATGATGAAGGCTTTCGTGTTTTGTTTTGTATTGCAATTGTGTGACTCCTTCTTTAGATAAGTGTTACATGTACTACTATTTAACTTTTCATTATCATGGTAAGAGAGATGTACTCTTGTTTTAACAATATGATTAAAAAATTTTAGCTAGGCTTGTAATCAAATCCTTTTCGTTTCTGTTTTATAAGAATGCAAACATGGTGTCGCACATCCACTCTATAAATGTGACAGATGTCCAAGTGGCTATGAATGTGCCGGTTTTGTAGGATCTGACTGTTGTCCAATTAAACCAAGTAAGTACAAAAGAAAAAGATAACATTAAAGAAGCAAAGTGTACCAAAGGGGTAATCAGTATCATAAAACCGTAAAGACAAGGACAAAACCGGCAGACAAAAAATCATCACAACAAAACAAACCACATAACAACATAAAACACACACACACATAACAACAAAACCGCATTCAGCAACGCGACCTCAAGTCGAAATGAGAGTGAAATCAGGTGCTCCGGAAGAGTTAGCAGTTCCTGCTTGCTATAACACATTTATTACATTAAATATTTATTACTGGTCCAGATATTTCAGATTTAAATAATAGACTATGGACATGGCTAGGTATTCTTTTATTTTGATAAAAAAAATGTAATTTGAAATTAAAGCTTTTATTGGATTCAGAACTTAATTTTAGTGTATTGATGTACAATATGTTTTAGTTTTGAGACAAGAATTGACATTACAAATATTATAGCCCAATAAAAAGCAAACCATATACCATTTTTTTTCTGAACTTTCTTTCTGATCCATGTAAATGTTCCGCAAAAAAATGTATAAAATATTTCTGAAAAACAATAATTTTGTCAATTTTGATTGAGAAATTAAGTTACATTTGTACTGACAAAACTACCGAGCTGGTCTGATCTTAACTTAGACTCCAATAAAAAAGTTTTAAAGTGTTCATTTGATAAAATGACATAAAGAACAAGCCAGTGTGACGATGAATGAAGAGGATCGCAACTACCCAATAAACAAGAGGCTCCCAGGAGCCTGAATCGCTCACCTGGTCTTGATGTCAACCCTATGAAGAACTTTGTAAAGCAAAATAAGCTGAACATTTAAGCAAGCAACAGCTTTTTCTCTTTCAGCAATAGTTTTCATTCTTTAGGCCAAAAACGTGAAACATGTTATTTTAAGGGCTGTCTGACAACCTTGACTCTGTATAGACTTTTGTTGAGAGCTTAATGAACCGAACATTAAAGCAACCAACCAATTTTCTTTTTCTGCTATAGTTTTTATTATATAAGCCAAAAACATGAAAACATGTTAATTTAGGGACTGTAACCCCTTAAAGGGGTCATTTGACAACTTCGACCCTATGAAGACTTCACTAAGGCTAAATGAGCTGTAAATTTAAGCAAGCAACAGCTTTTCTTTTTCTGCAATAGTTGTCATTCTACAGGCCAAAAACACTATTTTTCGCCTAAAAGGGGCTGTAGCCCCTACATGTATAAGGGATCATCTGACAATTTCGACACTATGAGGACTTTTGTAGAGCTAATCGAGCTGAACATTTAAGCAAGCAAAAGCTTTTCTCTATCTGCAATAGTTTTCATTCTACAGGCCAAAAACACTATTTTTCGCCTTTAAGGGGCTGTAACCCTTATAAGGGGTCATCTGACAACTTCGACCTTATAGAGAGTTTTGTATAGCTTAATGAGCTGAAAATTTAAGCAAGCAACAGCTTTTCTCTATCTGCAATAGTTTTCATACTATAGGACAAAAACATGAAAAAATGCTATTTTTCACCTTTAAGGGGCCATAACCCCTATAAGGGGTCATCTGACAACTTTGACCAAATGGAGACTTTTGTAGAACTTTTGATGCTGAAGCAGTAGGGTGGCATCAGATTTCATCTATTTCGTATACTTTTTGAATGACAAGCCAAAAACAGTAGTCTGACCCTCCTGTTCTATTTTTAGCCAGGGCGGCAATGTTTTTTAACGAATCAAAAAACGAAACACAACTTTTATGCAAGACACCCTAAGGATCAATCATACCAAGTTTCATTAAATTCTGTTCAGCAGTTTCAGAGGAGAAGATTTTTGAAAAATTGTTAACGACAAACGACGACGACGGACGCCAAGTGATGGCAATAGCTCACATGGACCTTCGGTCCAGAAGAGTTAAAAAGCAATCCAATGCAATCTGCATATTATAACACAAATTGTTTCTTTTACGTATTTACAGCATGTAAAAATGGAATTCCACACCCAACTGCTAAATGTGGCCCCGAACAATGTCCAAAACGATATACATGTGAAGGTGGTCCAGGATCTGCATGCTGCCCTAAAAAACAAGGTATTTTCTTCATTTTAATTCTGTTTTTCAATACTTTAGAACAACCTTGTTAATTTGCCCACAAACGAAACAAACAGTACTTATACATTAAAAATGTTCGTTTCGGAAAAATGTGCGGTTTATGTAAATAATAGATACTGATTACATTTAAGTATTGTCTATACTAGTATTACATATTCAAATGAGTATATATAGGTTATTGGGTTAATACAGCATGTGTTATTATTGATTCTATTCTCTTTTGAATTGAAAGTAACTTTTTGTTTAGTGTCATTGTGATATATGGTAGGGTCATGAGAAATTGTTAGTAATAAATTAAAGGGTGTATAAAAATAATTAAAGACAAAAAATCTATTGTTTTTGCATTTTTTTATCAATAATAATAAGATATTGCAGTGTAAAACATATTAAGTATAGGTAAAATAAAACTGATAGTAATATTTTCAACTGAAAACAGCATAAATATGCAGTGTTCGGACAGAGAACAAACGTACTAATTAAACATCAGTAGACTGTATCAGATATACTTGACTATTTAAGCTCCGAATAACGAGAAAACACGCCATTGTTAAATTGATTGGTGTCTTAGAATCGATTAATTAGTTTTATTTAGAAGTAAACCAAAATTGTATATTTTCAAATTATTATATTTACATACTTAAAAATAGCGTTTTGCTAAATATGAAACGTTAACTGAACCCAAACAACATTTGACTAATTAGTAAAACTCTTCTTACCAAGGCTGTCATCACTTTCATTCAACGTGTTGTCAATTTCGTTGCCAAATATTCAAGGAATTTAAGTACGAAGACCATGACTAGGTAGTGCTAAGTAAAGAACATTAGAATAACGAGTGAGCCGAAGCAACAGTTTTTATAAAACCAACATTAATTTATTGTCAAGACTTAATTGTGATTATATATAGCTTTAAAAAATTCCTTTTGTGTCTTTAAATTTAGGTTTCAAAAGTTTTAATTTTCATATACGTGACTTCCATTCTGTATTTTAAAAAATGTGAGATTGATGGATTCTACTTCTTTAAAGACATACAACCTTTCAATTTTGCATTTTTAAAACTAACTGAAATCTACTTATATGAAAAAAAGATCTTCTAAAACTTGTTTAAACAGGAGTGAAAAGTAATTTTTTGCGGCTTTATATAACATGTATAACATAATCGTCATTACTTATTCACGTTGGAGATTTGTTAACAACATAAATACTTCTTCGGGTCAATCTTTAAACATAAAACACGTTGGAAAAAAAACACAAAGACATTCCCTGAACGGTGTGTTTTTATGTAACAAGGCACAACCTGTTTTGGGATCAATTCACATTTCTTATTTAATAAAAAAATATATTAAAATAAACAATATTGGTGTACTTCTACATAAAAATACCTAATAGAATTTTATGAAATCAAACATATTTACCATAAAGCCATATCAAGGTATTCTTTTAGAGATTAAAATACCCAATTTTCGAAATATATCAGTGCTTACATTTTAAAATTAGTTTGTCCTCCGTTTTTAAAACTTCATTTTTTACTGCAGTTCCACCTGGGAAACAATACTTTTCGTTTATGGTTTTGAAATTTCGGCAATTTCTTCAGAGGTTTTACACTATATTCTTCACTTCATTCTTCATACTTGTATAATAGGAATCTATTTTATTTTCAAATGCTAAAATTATAAGTTCTTTTTCATTAAAATAAAATTCTATTTTATTAAGATTTTAATTGTCGGTTACTGTGGTTTTATTTTTTTATGGGTCATCATTTTTTGTGGTTTTTTCGCATTTCGTTGATCCACGAAATATGTTTTCCCACGAAAATGAAATTTATAATTGCTTTGCCTGCCGCAAACTGCTGAACACGAATTAACAAACTGAACCGAACAACTGCCATTTTTCAGAAATCCACGAAAATTGTTACCACGAACATAAATGAACCCATCGTTATGTAATTGTTTCTTTATCAATCTTAATGCAACAGTAAAATAGGTAAAATAAACGTGTTTGAGTGAATGACAGTCTTCGGAACCTCTTTTCATCATATGTTTGCAATTACTTTTTGCCCTTTACCAGTCAATTGCTTTCATATTTATTTTGCTATTTGTGAAGGTCAATGCGTATATGGAAAGCCTGAGGACAATAAAAATTGCAGACGTGGACCGGGACACCAACAATGTAGCTCTGGTTATTCTTGCAACGAAGATCCACAGAACAGATTTGCTGTTTGTTGTAAAGGTAAATATTTTACAAGCAATGTGCTTTTGCAAAATGCTTATGCTAGAACCTTTTGACAAATTTAAAGTGTTTGATAAGAATGAATGTAATAAATAAGTCACCAAATTTGGGGGATCAATCTCAAATCCTGGAAGGAAAGACAAAATATGACAGGGACATATCGCAGAAACTGAAGATCGTAATGGTCCTGACTCAAGAATGAAATCTTTGATAGTTCTTAATTGATATTGGACCAATCTAAAAATGACAGAAGCAACCATTGATTCAATGCTGAAATTGGGATAAATCGAATTATCTTAGTTATAAACCAAATGCTTTCAATTGCTCAAACACGAACACAAAATAAAATAAAGAATCAAATAGCTGGCATTTAAAACACCAGCTTTCTTTCCTTGTACTGCACATGGTCGATTCCTTGGTGCTGGATTTGGCTCACTGTTTTTTTTTTTTTTTTTTTTTCTTTCAATGATTTGAAAAAAGCAAAGGTGTACCAAAGGGGTAATCAGTATCATAAAACCGTAAAGACAAAGACAAAACCGGCAGACAAAAACTCATCACAACAAAACAAACCACATAACAACATAAAACACACACACACACATAACAACAAAACCGCATTCAGCAACGTGAACTCAAGTCGAAACGAGAGTGAACTCAGGTGCTCCGGAAGAGTAAGCAGTTCCTGCTTGCTATAGCACACCCGTCACGTTGCCAAAGATCGATAAAGTGTTGGTCAAATCCGGAAAGGATGACATTACAAAACTCTATGTCAAACCAACATCTGCGCTCATCCGAGAGACAGAAATCCCGTATTTATAAACAAGCACATGATGTCGTCCGTAAAATTTCTTGAGTGATGACAACAACCTGGGAACAACGTACCCCTGTGTTAACAATTTGCTTGTCAGCCGTGTAGCTCTATCAAGGAAGTCGTTGTACTCCCCACATGCTCTGGAATAACGAATCAATTGTGATACGTAAACTCCATATGCTGGAGCGGACGGAATGTTGCTACACAGAAAGGGAAAGTTAACTATTGGAAAGTTGAAGTCATCACGTTTGTCATAAAGGCTTGTACAAAGCCTTCCTTGTGTGTCAATTTCGAGAAATAGATCCAAATATGAAGCAGACCTCCTAGAATCTGTAGTGTCCCTTATCCCAAGTTCCTTCGGATATATTAGATGTAAATAGTCACCAAATCGAGGATTGTTTAGTGAAAGGACATCATCAATATAACGAAATGTGAGATTGAAGGATAAAGCAAATTTGCGGTCCTTTTTGTCTAGAAGTGATTGTAAGAAGTCTGCTTCATATGAATGAAGAAACAAATCGGCAAGCAATGGTGCACAATTTGTGCCCATTGGGATACCTATTGTTTGATGAAAAACACGTCCACAAAACTGTACAAATATGTTGTCGATTAGAAAGTTGAGCATTTCTATTATTTGATCTTCTGTAAATTTGTTTTTCTTGCTAGACTCTTGGATGACAAAGTAAGTCTTTTTATAACCGACTACCAAATACTTGTACCTGCGTTTTCCGTTCTTTTTGATAAAGCTACGTTTAATCAGCTGTGCCAAACGAGATTTTAATTGTGAATGTGGAATTGAAGTATATTATGTAGAGAAATCAAACGTTTTAATGCTATTACATGATAAAAATGACTTAGAATGGATATTTTCCATCAGTTCTTTAGAATTTTTGAGAATCCACATTTGATTGACGCCATTTCTAGAGTAGCAACAATCGAAATACTTTTGAATGCTTGATTTTATTGCCGTTAATATTGATGTTAACAAAACTGAAAGAGGCTTAGTTGTACATTTGGATGACCCAGCAATAAATCGTTGCTTGTATGGAGTTTTATGTAACTTTGGAATCCAATACAAGGATGGAACGTCATCGTTCTTTTTGTCAACAGATATGCCAAAGGAAGAAATGACAGAATTATGATTGTTGATTATTTCCTCCTTTGACAGTGTTGTTGCTGTATATGTGGTGCTTTTGCTACTACAACCAACCCCTAATTCAGCTGTTAAACAATCAATATAGTGTCTTTTGCATACGAAAATGATGTTGTTAGGCGCTTTATCAGCAGGTACGACAACATATTTGTCACGTAAGGTGGACAATGTCTTCGCAACATCAGGGTTGTTGTAATAGATGTTGCCTTGGTGCTCATCGAGCCTTTCAAAGAGTTAATCCTTTTCAAAACCAACGACCTCACAGACTTTACCCACTCAGAAAGAACGTCACTTTCTTTTTCATGTTCTTTTTTTGCCCATTTTCTGGCATAGTCTTCAACTGAATCCATAATTGTTTTGAAATTATGGTTCCAGTTGATTGCTCTAGGCTCACGATATTTTGGTCCTTTGGCCAAAACATTGCAGAGTTGGTCATTTTCCACTATGTTGAGGTCCCCCGTAATGACGTGGCCAGATGAACTATATTTGAATGGGGATTTGTCACAAGAACAGTCTGGTGGTTTTGCTTTGAGATCGTTGATTTGGTAATCCCGCAAAACTTGTTTGTAGTTAAATACCTTAGGTGCAATGGTGAAAGTGTAGGAATAAGAAATGACGGGAACACTTTTGTCTTTGAAATAAGGAGGGATATGTTCTGTAACAGATTTATGGTGTAAAATGTTTCCTAGATTTATGGCATCCAAACCTTTGTTTAAAAATGGAAGAGAAATGAAAGAGCGATTGTCCTTGTTGTTTTCGTGTGGAACACCGACTGGTTTGAATAATCGGTTGTATCCAATGTCAAGAACAATGGCTGTAAGACGGTACAAGTTGGATTTAAAATAAGTCACTGGATTTTTGAATTATATGCTGCCGATAAGATGCTAATCCTTGAAATATCGATATACAGAGTAAATTTATCCTTTTTATATCCGTTTTGACATTTTTAATTCATAACTATCAATACATGTATTTATAATTTTATTTATAGTGCTGCAGTTTCCTAATTTTTCGTAGGGTATCAACTTTTGTGTTTTTCGTTGATTGGAATGATCCACGAAATAGAAAATGTATTACTGCTTTGCAAACTGCAAAATAAGAACCAAATTCTTCAAGAATCCACGAGCAGGTATTTTTCAGCAATGAACGACAATCGATATCCACGAAAATATATGAATCTACGGTATTGATATGATTCAACAGTGAACGAGCTGCATTTTATTTTAGATAGAGAAGTATCAGTAAGTACGTTGTAATAGCACCTTTTAGCTCACTTCAAGAAAGTAAAAGGGGCTTGATATCGACGGCGTTGGCATCAGCATCTACTCCAAGAAGAATTTATAATGTCAATTACCAATTACTGACAAGTTCCATATCGACCATAATGGTATGGTAGATGTACCAAATAATGCGGACCACACCATTTGCTTTGGATGCTGGCTGTGACCAACATTATCCTCATAGATTGACACTTATAGAAGAATTGTTATAGTCCTTTCTCGTTAACAATCAAGAACCATATCAACAATTGTGTGGTAGATCACCTAGTAATGCTTAGCACAATGCATGTTTCGGATGTTGATTGCAACTCATATTTTATCACTCGGATGACAACCAACAGAAGAATGGTTAAGGCCCCTTCCCGCCTTCAGATTAGTGCAACAATTACCACATCGGTAAGGTAGATGCACTTAGTGATGCAAAACACATTGCATGGTTCTGATGTGGGCTGTAGCCTATATTTTCCCCAAAAAAACATTTAAAGAAGAACGGTTGCAATTCCTGCTGCAAGACAAGTGCCATAACAGCCATATACGTGTGGTATGTACACTTAGTGATGCTTATCTCAATGAATGCTTCGGATGCTGGCTGTGACCAAAATTTCAGCATAGATGTTCACCTACAAAGGAAAATTCAAAGTGTCAATATCAGACAAGTGCCACATTAACAAAAGTGGTAATGTAGGTGAACCTTGTGATGCCTATCACAATGCATGCCTCATATGCTGGCGATGTGGCTATGTTTTTCCACATAAATGGCCACTGAAACTTTTGAATTGCTTAGGTACATTTCCCCTTATCAACAATACTACAGAACGAGGTGAGCTTCCCTAATGGGTAGATTACATGTTTATTTTTTGTAACGAATTCTTTTTTCTACTTTACAGTGTGTGAAAAAGGCAAACCTCTTAACGGTGGTTCTAATTGTTTAAGTGGATCTACGTGTCCATTCGGGTCCTTCTGTGGCAAGGATCCTTATTCACGTAACTACGTATGCTGCAGAGTTCGTAAGTTTTCCTTTTTAATTTAGGTTCGCATCAAATTGTGTACGAATTTAAAGTAAATAGGGCAAATACTGGTTCGATCATTCTTTTTTCTACTTAAAAAATTGTTTGAATTCTTTATCAAAAACACACTGACTGTGTTATTTGATTTTTCATTTGCATATTTTTTGGGGGGTCTATTGAAATCCAGAGAACACGTACAATTAACAAGAGGCAGGATTTGATCTACATTTAGATCCAATGTTACTAAAAATGTTATCATCGCTATTGGAAATGTAGCTTCTCCAAATTGGCCATAGAAAACTCCAAACTTCCGCAGCTTAAATTTTTACTTTTCTTTGCTTGAAAACGCGTTCGACTTTTGAATTACTACAGTTGAACTCTGTTCTAACATCTTTACTGTCAGGCTCTCCTGACAGTTCTAGAACTGTTCTAACCCAGGACAACAACTGTCATAATCTGTTCTGGGGCAGAACTGTCATACTCTGTCCCAGCCCCTGACATATCTAGAACTGTTCTTGGCCATGACAGCTTAGAACTCTTCTAACCCTTGACAGCTTAGAATTCCTCTAGTCCATGACAGTTCTGGGCTCTGACAGTTCTAGATGACGTCATGTGTTTTTCATTGTAATGTTTTGTCAGCTATTTTGTTTTGAAAATTATTAGCTTTCTGTTAAAATTGTATTCCCGATAGCCATGCAACTTTTATTCCTTAAGACAATGAACACGAAAAGTTTTAAAACCTCTCGGTTTAGAACTGTCATGAGTTGTCAGGAGCTGTCATGGCTTAGAACTGTCAGGGCGCAGAACAGGTTAGAGCTGTCTGGACGTAAGACAGCTTAGAACTGTCAGGGCTTAGAATAGTTCTAAATATGTAATGGGGCAGAACTGTCCAGAACTGTTCTATGCCAGGACATGGCTGGACATAAACTGTCCTAGAACTGTCAGCAGAACAGAATCAGTATATATTCTTGACAGTTTCTGACAGTTCTAAAGAGATTTTAGAATTGGCCTCAACTGTATATTTGATTTAAAAATAATTACATCATTGGTATAGACATATTATGTCCTATTATATATTCCGACACTCCAGAATTATTATGATGTCATAATCTCTTTATCACATCATTTTCCCATAAGACCTTAAAATACTTTAAAAAACTTTTCAAATGTTCCACACAATAAAAAGAGAAAACATATGAAAATATTCATTTCTTTTAATTAGTATTATATTTTGATTGTCGTTATAAATTATGATCTGAACATCCTTTCACGTATGTTTAAAGGGTGTTGTTTATGAGAGTTATCCGGGTAAATTCTACGTGATAAATTATAAGCATATCATCGAGAGAATAGAACATTGTATACTGCTACATGTATATTATTTAATTTCAGCGTGTAAAAACGGAAGACCTCATCCATCTCAAACATGTACTGGTCCAGGCTCATCATGTCCTAAGGGATATGAATGCTTAGTTGGACCAGGGAGGGATTATTTCGCCTGTTGTCCAAAAGCAGGTATGCATAAATATCTTATGTATGATGTTTGTGTAACAAGTTGAGCAGTTTTGATCAATGACTAACTTAAACATATTGTGTTACTTTTTTATTTTTTTTAATCTTTTCACATATCTACGTCAAAAAATTACAACCGATATATTGTGCTGTTGGCTTTCAAAGTTTCACCTTGCCCACGATTACGAAAAATAGCTAATGAACAGATTTTGATTTCTTTTTATTTTAATAGATAATGAAAAACCAGGTAGATGTCCCACTCCTCAAGGGGCTGGTGCGTGTGTGGAAGACTGTAAAAACGATTCTGATTGCCCCAAAAAACAAAAATGTTGTTCAAATGGTTGTGGACATACATGTCAAAAACCCGTTAAAAGATAAATACCAGCGGTGGAGGGCGCATTTATGCACTTAGGCAATGGAAAGTGTCTACAGCAGATTATTTTAAGTAACATGCACTATGTACAGTCACGTTCAATCAATAAAACTAATGGACTTCTTTTTTTTGTTGTTTACCTTTTTACGAAAGATTATTATCATTATAATTATTATTATTATCATTAGTTATTTTACATTTCTCGATTGTAGCTTCAAATTTCTCAGTTCCAAGTTGACATTTTTTTCTTCCGAGTTGACATTTCTTACTTTCAAGTTGACATTACATGTATTAAAGGTTGATGAACATGTATGACTATGACACAAATTTAGATCGAAGAAATATTAAATCGTTGGAACTTTTTAAAAATGACCTTAATAGCCCTGTGTTGCATGCCTACGAAAGACCGGTAGTGCCATTACATGTAGTTCTTTCACATTTCTCGATTGAAACTACAAATACCATAGTTCCAACTTGGAACTGAGAAATGTCAACTTGGAAGGGAGAAATGTCACCTTGGAAATGAGAAATTTCTCGCCTCAATCGAGAAATGTGACAGAACCGATGGCACTGCCGGTCTTTCGTACATGCCGTTTAACTATGTAATTATTTACTACAGTAATAAGTCTTTTTCAAAACAATGTCACAAACATTTAAACATTTATTAAAAAAGGTACGAAAGATCAGAGGTGATATTTGTTCTTTCACATTACTTAATTGAACTACAAATATTATAGTTCCAGGTTGACATTTTTCAGTTCCAAGTTGACATTTCTCACTTCAGAATTCACATTTCTCACTTCTATGTTGACATTTCTGAATGCCAAATAATGAGAGGAGTTAACAACCTGTTTTGCAATAAAAAATGATTCAAACATGCCTACTTCACCTGCTTGCGGTGCTTTTATTTCACAACTTATTCCATATACCAGGGCTTGTACAGATTTTTCAGATCTTTTTGTATGACTCCGCTGCCTCATTGACCGACTTTTAGACCAAGGGTACAAGAAAATATGTCTCATACGGTCCCTAAAAATGTTTCCTTCGTTATAAGCCACTGGATGAAAATGTCAAAATTAGGTTGAACGTAAAAGTTAGTGATTGTTTTCATTAGTGGTTTTCTGATTGCTGTACTACTGAGATGATAATCTTATTATCCCTATGGTGTCTTCACAACCGTGTTGCGTTTTGTGTTCGAATCCTAAAATCGCCATGGAAGAGAGAGAGAGGTTGGTTACGACATAAAATCTGGTTTCACCTATCATCTCATTTAAATTGCCTGTACAAAGTTTGGACCATTACCGTTTTCCGGTGTGCTTTATTACAAAATGTGTTGATAACAATATTTTTGTCGTTTTTCGCTCGATTCTCCCCCGGCTGCAATACTGTTTTATCAATTATTTTTATCCAAAGAACTATTCCTATAGGATAATTACAAATGAATTAAATCAGGTAAATGTAAATTATCCATTTTACCCTTTAAAAGGTGGTAAGTTACATGTAATGGTTTAACGTTTTGTTTATCAATAAATTATGTTGGGAAAAATGTCTTTTAGAATCAAAAGACAATATGACTGCCTTTGGCCACCATAGACCAAATAACTGTGACGGAAAGATCTGAGGAGCATAGTATTTTCTTCCTTTGATCACACAGATTTTGAGTAGTCTTTTAATTTTGTGAGGGTTTAAATATTAACATTGCTGATCAAATTCAAATGTCCGTAAAAACTAACAAACAAACAACAACAAACAAAACAAAATAAAGCATCAAAAGAGACATACTTACGAAAAAAATGAAAAGATGTAAAAATACGCAAGGGGCCTGTCTGTGTCAAAGGCAATCACAGCTTATTTATAGATTCTCAAAATTCCCTTTAGATAATCAGCCAATCGCGCATCACTTCCGTCCGTTTTGATCAAAATTGTAAAAAGTCGTGAAAATTCCATTAAACATAGGAGTATATAAGCTTAAGAGTTGCATTTTGCAACCAAACCGGGTTCGATTGGAAATTAAAAACCATTTATCAGTTGCATGAAAACGTCAAATTTGTTAGAAGTAAAAAATCGATTTTGAAGAGAGTAGTTAAGTCTTTTCAAGATAGCAGCTTTCCTCCCTTGTGGGTATTATAGAGAAGGGGTCGATTTTTCTAAATACAATATTAATGACAAGAATTCAAACCCCTGTAGTCCTGTTTTATTTCCCCATTTAATGGATACTTTCAAAATTAATATATACTCTTCAAAAAAAGTTACGCATAGATAGAAAATTCCCCGTAGGTTTAATGCAAATCGAAACAATTTCAAAACATTATTGCCGAGCTGTTCTACAACCGATTTTCACGAAATAAAATCCAGTAAAAAGAAAACAAAATAGAGATTGTTTGTTTAATTTAAAGTAAAATCGTGACATCGCTGCTTTTTAAGATATTGCAAGTGGAACTCAAGTGTACATTTTACGATTCAATTTCCCGTTTAAATCAATGCAAAATGTTCCGTGAAAAACATTAGTCGTGTTCTACTCCCAATTTCTTAAAAACCATTGAAGTTAGGATTTTGGTCTAAATTTATCAAACAATCTTCATTTTGTTTTCTTTTTACTGGATTTTTTTTCGTGAAAATCGGTTGAAGAACGGCTCGGCAATAAAGTTTTGAAATTGTTTCGATTTGCATTAAACCTACGGGGAATTTTCTATCTATGCGTAACTTTTTTTGCAGAGTATATCTTTTTTGTTCATTCTGATTATGCAACTGTTTAGTGAACTTTTCGTGATTGTAATTTCACCGACTATATAATACTAGAATTATAGGACACAAATTTATCAAGAACCAAAGACAGCTGTCTATATATTGATGCCGATTGATATTAATAGAAGAAAATGAGATGTGGAATAAGTTCATTTATTACGCGCTTGACATGCGCGAAAGAAGCAAAGTGGTACAATTGGGACATCCTAATGTTAAAAGTCAAAAGTACTGATGAAGATATTACGGATAAGTATTTATTGTCATGACAAAAGGGGAAACCTCTCTGTAGGCTTATTGAAGACAAGTTATTTTCCATAAGTCAATTATCGTTAAATTATACGAAATTATTTATGAAAAAAAAATTGCAGATTTTCATATATTAAAAGGTTCATTTAAAAAAAATTAAAAACAATAAATTCACAAAACTGCAAGTGTTAAAAAGAAAAAAACCGCATAGCTGAAAGTTTAATATTGATGATAATGATACTAAGATGTGAAATAAGAGTAAATGACACAACACCCAGTGACCTAGTTTCTAGTAGGTTGTACATGTATTCCGTTACCTAAGGCATACCCAGTTGTGATATATAAGGATCTTTGACAACCAACATGAAGTAACCATGAGCTGTGGACCTTAATTTTACCAAGAACTCAACCAAAATCATTCAAGCGTGTTTACTGGTTTTGTCTCTGCCCTTCCGGACTTTTGACATTCGGATTTCTCATCGGTACATCTGCTTCTTTCAGTGGGTTATGATTTACAACCCATGAAATTTAATAGTTGTTACATATCATTGATCCCCAATGCAACATGCAGTATCTGAAATCTGGACCTTTACGGGGCGTGTGTGTGTCGATGTGGGTGTGTGTGTGTTGGTGTTTAGCGCCCTTTATCGACGCACCTGGGCCATGTAGGGTGGTCAGTTTTAATGGTGAAGCAAACCGGAGTACCCGGTGGAAACCAACGACCTTTAACTGAAAAACTTAATCACATACAGTTGGAGAAGTCCCATTTTGTTAAATTCAAACGGGACTCGAACACCAGCTGAGAGGTGATCGGATAGTGATCAATAGTGTGGTATTTAAACCAGCGCATTAGACCACTCGGCCACCCAGGCCCCAGGACCTTTACGAAGAACTTCACCAAAGCCATTTATGCGTAAAATATAAGTCACAGTGACCAAACTTCTCGTGGGTGGTGTAGCGCTACCCAAGGCATATCTATTGGTAAAATATGATTTCCTTTCAATGTGTAGTATC
Organism: Arcuatula senhousia; assembly: GCA_963971305.1. Classification (NCBI taxonomy): domain Eukaryota; kingdom Metazoa; phylum Mollusca; class Bivalvia; order Mytilida; family Mytilidae; genus Arcuatula; species Arcuatula senhousia. The sequence continues at coordinate 14,508,035 of OZ020305.1, forward strand.
CGGCATATAGATCTTAACCAAGTAGGTAACGAAGCGTTACTGACGGGCCGACATACAAACGGACGGACGGGCCGACAAGGGTAAAGCAATATGTTTAGACCCACATACATGTATGGGCCATAACACGAGACTTTGTTACGCCACAACAAAAACGTGGTTAAACGTATACTTCCTCGTTTGAATATATTGACTTTGCCTCTTTTGATGAAGACTTAAAGACCGACCATTTATCGTGCAGGGGGAATTATTCTAAAGTATTTCTGTCTTAAAAGATAAATTGCAACTTTTGAACAAGAATATATATATAATCTTTACTAGACACCAATTTTCAATGAAAAATAAATATTATTACTCCAAAAGAAAAACAAAGCACCCCCCCCCCCCCATTTCAAGTTCAATAGTCGTATCATTATGCGTGTAGTTAGTCGATAATCATTTTAAAGGAAATTATCTTAAGCCCCAGTCACACTGTCACGTTTCGGCATCCCGTTTTACTACGTTTCTAAAACGTAGTGAAACGGCTGTAAACGTAACGAACCGTACCGACACGTAGTTGAAACCGGCTGTATACGTAGACTTACCTGGACAGAAACGTGGCACGTCCCGTTTGTATCGTTTGCACAACACAAACGTGGCTAAAAAAATATACGTAGCAAATACGTACTAAAACGTATTAAAACGTTGTTAAAACGTATTAAAACCTAGTAAAAGCGTATTGAAAACCTAGTAAAACGTAGCGAAAGCCATCCAGCAGGTTTTACTACGGTTCCCTAGGTATTTGTAGCGTTTCACGAGGTTTCAATGGGTTTTAGTACGATCCATTACGTTTTATGTTACGTTTTGGTAGGTTTTATCACGTTTTCTTGCGTTTTATCAGGCATCATGACGTTATACTACGCATTACTACGCTTACTGACACCTTTCACCTATTTGTGCACATAGTATTAAAGAATAATCATGGAGTTTGAATATTGCTGCACGAACACATTTTGCAGATAAGCATGTTGTTGCCGGTACCAAGGGGTAAGAAGAAGGCGTTTAATTTGGTTGAAAGATTAAATAAGTTAAAGACCCTAATTCCTTGGATCGCAATGGAAGAGGGAGGTTTAATGCCATAAAACCTGTTTTAACGCATTATTTCTTTTTGAAATTCTTGTATTGGGATGTTCAATGTTTTGTCATTTCTTCTTGCCATATGAGATTGAGCATTCAAGTTCGGTAGTTATGTTGTTATATTTATTCGGCATATATAAACAACTTTTAGATGAACTCAGATGTGAGGATATTGTTTTTAAAATACCTTTTGCGTGCTGACTAGGATATGTTGGCTGCGATTGTGGCTAGACTGACACCAGGACTTGATAAAAAACGTATGGTTCGGAAAAGCACTGCCAGTCGGCCTTGAAGTTGCTATTACTCTTCGATATCTCTGATGAGTCTTGAATAGACGAAATGCGCGTCAGCCGTGGCAAAATTTATTGGCTGGAACTTTGTTTTATTTTTTTATTTCTAACAAATGATGGTTAGCACTGCTGTTGGAGTTCATATAAAAGCTAAAAATATCCGTGTAATGTTTATAATTGTCAAAACTCTGAGCTTCTCCCTACCTCAGGTATAGGTTGATCTCAGTGAAAGTAAAATATTACGGCATATTTTTGTTATTTAGTCTATGCTCTTCATATTCATGTAGTGTTTGACTTTTTCAATATTTAAGTATAGAGCGCATCCTGATCAGTCTTGAATAGACAAAACGCATGCAAGGCGTACCAATATGTATTGCCTGCATGGGTTTGATTGCTACTGGGTACAGTTACTTGTACCATTCTCTATAATGCACCCACTTGGGACTCTATTCAACACCATTTCAAATGTCGTACTTGGAAAACAAGATCAAGGCAATGATTTGTGAATACACGAAAGATGCAACTGACAAATGAAACTGGATGGATAAATGCAGCTCAGCAGTTTGATGCTATTTGGCAGTTCCACCATGCCCTTATTTGAGTTGACGGAAAGAATGTGGCTACAAGATGTCCATCCGATGAAGGACGAAAAAATTTAGTTAGGCCACCCAAATAAAAAATGATCGTTAGATGTTCCCGGTCCAAGGGTCTTAGTGTTGGGTAAATAGAAAATTTTAAGCAAAAAACTTATATGCAATCTTACCATCTGCTAAAAAATGGAACGAGAATTGTGTCATACAAGACTTATCATATCACATTTTGTAGAACTTTTCTTTTGATATAGTGAATGTGCAATTTGAACATGGAAAAAAAATCTCTGAAGATTGTGAAATCCGAGGATTAAAAACAGTTTTGGTAAAATATCATGATAAAAAATTTGGGGTAAATAGTAGGGCCAATGATTCTGGGTAGGTAAAAACAAACAAACATTTTTTTTCTTCTTTTTGGCCTTATTGAAATACACCTGGCACTGTACATGTTTATCTCTTAATACATGAATAGTCTTACATTTTTTAATACACAATATAAATGTACTAGAATCTGAATGCTGTTACAATTTACATTCATTTTCTTCAAATTCAAGACTGCCTTTTCTGGAGAAGCCTGATTTAAAAGAGAAACTCAAAATGACGCGGTTTTCGCGAAGTATCAATTACAACGTAGTGACACGTAGTACTACGCAGTTAAACGTAACACAAACCCAACAAGACCGCATCAATACGTAATCAAACGTACTGTAAACCTAGTAATCCGTGACAAACCCTAGTAATACCCAATGAAGCGTACCTGATACGTAGCAAAACGTAGTAAAACCTAACGAAACGGCTTCTGTTAAACCCGACTAAACGTAGTAAAACGTAATAGAACGTGGGGAAACCTTCCAAAACGTAACATATACCTAGTGAAACGTAGAAACCGAAAACTATGACAATAAATTACATTGAAACGTGACGTTTTAAAACGTAGTAAAACGGGATAGCCGAAACGTGACAGTGTGACTGGGGCTTTACATTGGATTATTTTTCTTCGGTAATGAAACTTTATAGGATAAGTTTAATCGAATGTACCATTTCCATTTTGCTATGTGGTATTTAGTGAACAATGCGTATTCAATGATTCAATACATTTGCAAACGTCTATATCTGCTAAATAATGCTCGATCAACAGCATGCACATATTAAAATTATTTTAGAAATTTGATAACTATAATTTATAGAATCTAGGGCTTGCATTAGCTTTTAGGGAGCGACCATTTGGATTTAAGGGGGGGGGGGGGGGGCTATAGTGAAATTTGAAATTAAAAGCAGGATGGCAAAAAAACCTTTAATAAAAAGGCAGGACAGCGCTTTGAACTAAAAAGGGGCACAATGGTATTTTAGCTGAAAAATTAATAGAAGCTTCAAAAATAAAACGAAATTCAGTCTCGGCTTTTTCCGTAACTAAAACAAGCAGAACGAGGAAAATCGTCATAGCTTAAATCACATGGTTGCTTCGTTACTAGTTGATCAAGTAACTTTCATGTTTTGTTAAAGTAATATCTAAGAATTTTTTAAAGTGATAAATCTGCATACTTGATAACAAAACATATGAGTAATTTAGTGATCAGAAGTGTGTTTATATTCAAATCCACTACAAAAACCTTTCGGACATCCTTTTCTCTTTGTCAACTTAAAATAAATGATTTACTCACCTGTACATAACAAAATAATGCCTTACGTTAAAAAGTATTCGGTAAAGTATAACAGGAGATATACATATGATAATTAAGTTATATAAAAGAAACCCAAACATATACGTCATACAGTTGCTTAGAAAATTACGTAAGGACGAACGAAAGAACGGACGGGGAACAAGGGTAAAACAGGAAACCCCCTCTTCTTCGATGCGATGTCTGACTGACCTGGAAAGGGGAGGCACGTTACTACTCATCATAATAAAGCTGCGTACCAAATTTGAAATCAACTCCTTCAGCAGATACCGTAAAATCTGTTACGACAAATTGTTCTATTTTAGACCCTTAAAATGTCTAAGTTCGCTAAGAAAACAGAGAGCAGTTGCGCGACAGTCCTGAAAGGGGGGCACGGTACAACTCACGTACGGACGAACAGACAGACAGACGGACAAGGTGATTGCAATATATTCCCTCTCTCTTGCAAGTGTGGATATAATATTTTCAAATATTCAAAGACAAAAGACGAGGATTCCGCCGTATTGGTCCTGGTCCAGTACCGGAGAATATGTATACCAAGTATTTATTATACCCCCTCTTGTAAATTGGGCAGGAGATTGCCACATTGGTACATAATTTGCTTCTTGTCCACAGTCTTAGCGACATTACGTAAATATGTACCTTATTGGTTTTTAATCATATCTACACATATATTTATAAATGAGTATATTTCAAGGCGACAACCTTAAACAGTTTACAAGAAGCAGAGGTACCAATGGGGTATCCGAATGTCAAAAGTTCGAAAGGGCAGAGACAAAACCAGTAAACACCAACAAGTGTAATGTTTCACAACATTCATGTAATTGTGCTAAAGTAAATATCCAACTCGAACTCTAACTCGATCTGTAACTCGAACTCTAACTCGATCTCTAACTCGAACTCGAGTAGTAACTCGATTATTGCCATAAAAATCACTGTTTCGAGTTAGCTCAAATTTCAACTCGAACTCGAGTAGTAACTCGAACTCTAACTCGAACTTTAACTCGAACTCGAGTCGTAACTCGAACTTTAACTCGAACTCTAACTCTGACTCGAACTGGAACTCGAACTCGATGATTACCTACACCCCATAAAAGATGCATTCATCAATTAACACAACATCAGTAATCGTATCATTAATATTCACTATTATCATCTTATCTTGAATAATCTTAATTACAATTAAATGTGATTTTTAAGCAATGATTATTTATATTTCGCATAGGTTTAGCTATTTCCTGTGCAGCCATTAATAACCGTTAACAATGCAATTTGTTACTGCTTATTTTAACCATATTTTCACCAATTATATAATTGTTACAATAGAGCTGATATAAACCGATTACGTTCTGGAAAATCTCCGGCATTTCCTTCTTAAAATATATGCATTTTAACGCAGTGTGGATACTTTTCAACATGTTACAGAATATAATAATACTGATGAAGGAACTTCACCAATATTTCAAGGAGTTCTCTGTTTAGCTGCCTTACGATGGTGAGATTGGACCTTCGCTTTGGACTCTTAATTGCTGTTGTCCTTGCGCACGTATCATTAGCTCAAGGTAGAGTACTGAATATTTTATAACGTTGTATAATATTTATGCCTTGCAATGTCTACTTAATAAAAGCCTTTAAGGTTAGTGAGGACACCTAACCCCAAAAATAATGCCGAATTTAAAATGTCCAATTTTTAAATATATTAATATTAGGTATATACTTTATCTTGTGTAAAAATATTGGACCCCCTTTCCAGGCTTGTTTTCCCAAAATTAAGGCTCAAAGTTTTCCCAAATTACTATAGATTATGTAGGAAAGGCCAAATAATTAGCATAAAATCTTGTCGCAGAAAAAATCCACGAATTTAAATTTTATTTTTATTTGATCAAAATCAATGAAATACAATATATTTTGAAATAAAACAATAAAAACTGGGGGTCACCAGCTTACTTTTCTTTCTACAATACAAATCTTTGTAATTTTTTGGCCATTTTTCAAATGGATTATCTCCCTTGTTTATTTGAAAATTTTATTTATGAAGGAATAGTTGTTTTATTTGTATTTAAATTAATTTAGTTTGATTAAGTTTTATTAAATGAAACTATTTAAAACAAGTTTCAAGGTATTTGTGACATTTGCACTTGGTGTTTTTTTGCATTTTTAGCTGTTTTTGGTCACATGACAGGTGTCCTCTCTAACCTTAAACATAGGGGAATTTTTTGTATCAAACAAAAAAGTATAAAAGAGGCATTTAAATTTTTATTTTGTCATGTACATGTATATTGACTGTAATTTGAACGCGAAAACACTTATAAGGTTTTGTAGGATGTCATCTGTAAAAAGTATTGGCCATGACAGTCCGTTGCCGTAAGTTATTACTTCTGTATTTAGGAATATGCCCAAGTAAAAGAAAATTGGTGTTCTTGACCAAAAGAATTAAAAACTTTGAAGAGAGGGTACAGTTTTTGATACATTGTATCTTGAGTGTTCAACGGAAGAAGCTGTACAAAAAGTGCGCACTGAATCAATTTATCAGATAACCTCAATTTGGGCCTATAGTCCTTTTAAAATGAAAATGGTGTTCTTTTGCTTAAAATAAAATGCATTGCTTCTTTAGGTGTATAGCTTAAGAAGTTGAACAAATTATACAGAGGGTTTGAAGTTTTCAGATAACGCCTTTAAGGGATAATGGCCCGGCCTTTATGGTATAAGGGGTGTTTATGACGGAGCATTTGTTTGCACTTCCAACATAACTTTGAATTCTATAATGCTTGCTATACTTATTGAATTCTATTGTAACGAAAACAAGCATTTTCTAAAGCCAATTCTTTATGATGATGAACTTTTAATAATACTATCGAAGTTTAGAGTACCATTATAAGGCTTATTGTTCTGAAAATGAGAGAAAATTTATGGACAAATTTTTAGACCTCAACTACCAACTCAGACTTGTCTGAAGACGAAGAAACTTACCCCGAAGAACAGTTTGATCCGTTGGGTAGCTATATTGGACAAGTGATGATCACCTACAAAGACAAACACGAAAAATGGTGGATGAATACACGGAAAAATTTCACCACGAAAAAGAGGCAATATCAAAGTCTGACTTGGATTTGCTCCCGTTCTAAAGAGAAGCTCTAAAAAATTGCTACGTCAATAACATTATGTGGCAAATGGAAATTGCACGAGATCCACTCCACAAGAAGATCAAACAAACGGCAAAACGACTTAGGGACGATGAAGATTATGAGTATGAAGAGTCTTGGAAATACGCTACTGAGAAGAGAAAGTACTTGCTGGATGAGAAAATAAAACAGTTCAGGTCTGACGAGGAGAGTGAAGAAGAAGAGGATGAAAAAGGGAACACCTAATGGTCAAGCCCTGACTGACCACTGACCACTACCGACTCAAACAACTCAGAAATAGCAAATACACCTTGCTACCTTTCCAACGATATACGACAACCCCACCGTTGATAAGAAATAGGAAATGGTCCAAGCCTCTAATGTCCACAAAAGACCACAAAGAAAATCGTCAAAGAGACATTGTCAAACTAAAGACAATGCAACAAACCCAAAAGTAATCAGTCAAGGAATAACTTAGTTACAAGCCTTTTACCATTCGGTGACTTTGCGGAATTACCTCCCCTTAATTACCGGATGTTGCGTCACCGGAAGCAAGATGGTAGACGAGGTCCAAGATGGCCACCGAGATTAAAAATGGCCGACCAGAAACAAAATGGCGGAACCGGAAGCGGATATGACGTCACATGCCTGCGAAAATGCTATTAACCTCATTAACCTCCCGAGAAATGCGACCTAATTATCACATGTATACTACTGGCACATATAATATGTGGCGGGGTTAAACTAGTTTTTGGGGCCCAACCTGTTCTTTGTAGTATTTTCCATTAATGAATGTACATCATGTATTTGTCGGGATTAACTTTGTATTAAAAGGTATATAGCATTCAATTTATTCTTGTCATTTAACACTATGGTTTCAATTAGGAGCATAGGTATATGTCACTATTATTTATTTCGTACTCAAAGTTCATGTCCAAAACTATTTATGGATTAATTCGTCATTAGAAACTCATTTTAAGGTCTTAATTATTATAACGTATTATTAATTGTTCTAAATTGTTTAAAACACTTGGTTTCTTTCCTTGTACTGCACATGGTCGATATCTTCGGTGCTGGATTTGGCTTCCCTGGTCGAACCTTTTGGCTTTAAGTACTTTTTCATTCAATACTTTTGATTTTTGCTCTTCCCATGTTTCGATTCAAATGCTGCTGATGAGAGGTTATTACTCCATGAGATATCGATATACAACATAACCAAATTAACGGTTTTTATACCCATTTTGGTATTGTACATGTACTTGTATGCAAATATTCGGGACGGGTACATGCATGGAGTAATTGGTGTTTAAGAACAACAGCTTCATATCCTTGTCATCATTTCAATATTTTCCGATATTCCTGTCAAAATTTCAAAATTTTCAACCCCACCTTACTTTTTTTCCTCGGGCACAAAAATATTCCCTAATTATTTTTAAAAACGATATTTAATGAGTAGAGCCAATCTTATTTGATTACTGACTATCATTTGATGTCGTCAATCAATACTTTCAATTTCAGTTGTCGCTATTTTATGGAGATTGTGTGTTTGTCTTATACAATTAATCCACAACTTATTTATCATCTTTAGATATTTGCCGCTTGCCTGCAGAAGTTGGCCCGTGTGAAGCAGCTCTGAAGAGATTTTACTATGATATAAAGACCAATACATGTAAAAGGTTCTTTTATGGGGGATGCCAGGGGAACAAAAATAATTTCAAAAACAGAAGAAGATGTTTAAGGGCATGCAGGCATTCCAGTGAGTATCTTTAATTTTTATGAACATTATGGTTTAGAATACACATATTCAAGTGATAGTTATCAATCGACAAAACATTTTCCAAACATAATGGGAAGGCTAAGAAACGACATGCAGCAAATGGCTTTACTAAGCGACTAACGACCTTCATTTGAAAAATGAGATGTTACTGCAATAACAATATCGACCTTAAAGACCTTTTTAAAGTAGTATTCAAGCGAAGGGTAAGGCAGTGTGTGACATTATGATATCATTTTTTTTTATTTGAGTTTTTTTATCAGATGCATTTAGTTTGACATAAAGACAAAATTGAACAAGATTTTACATTCGTAAAAGCGTCGGTTGCTTCGATAATTTTTGAATGGCTTTATCTCTGCATTTTAAATGTATAATCCAATTAAATTTCAAATCATTATCTCCAAAAAAGATTATTCAGAGGTTGAATAAAATAGAGAGTTGTAATATGAGATAGTTTATCCCATTCCAAGAACAAAAGCTACTTAGTGTATGCGTTTTGCCTGATTCTTACGTGGACTGATACGTGAAAGTGATATTGCGACCTTGGAGTACCCAGTAAGAGTCGTGAATTGAAATTACATGTACATCATCATCAAAATTGATTTTCTTTCATAATATACATGTATTAAATAAAGGTAATTACGAAATTACCAAAGTCGGAAGATCAATCTCAATGTCCAACAGAAAAGACAAAACATAAATGACACACTGGAATAGTTATAGAATTGCAATGGTCCTGACTTGGTATATGCATTTGAAATGAAATGGTTGGTTAAACCAGGTTTTATGGCGCGCCAAACCTCCCCCTTCCATTGCGATATAGGGACCGGTCGTAACACACAACGCAACACGGATGTGAAGACATTATATGGATAATAAGATGATCATTTCAGTACAACAATCAGCAAAACACTAATCGAAACAAACACAAATATAAAGTATTTGATAATACATTTATATCGTATGTTAAGAGAAATATATGTAGTAAGTTAATTATTCAAAAGAAATGTAAAGATCAAAAGAATATTTATAATTCTTAATAAAATCAAACCAAACAAACATTAAGACAACGATCGGAACTTTGATTGGTAAGTTAGAATGTTTCACGACTTGCACTAAGCCAGAATGGCGGTTTTAATATCGAGTTACCAGCTAATTAGAAACACTAAACATACTCTAGGATTCAGCTATGTGTGAAATAAAGAAATAGACGATATTGAGATGTGGAATAAGTGTACGCGACACAACAAACATAAACAAACAGCAATTCAAAAGTCACAACGGAAAACAGCGAGCAGTCTTCAACATGACCATAGGTCACTGCTTACCGTCTTGCATTGGCCCAAGACTTATAATACAATACAAAAGTTTCAAAACCAATCCCTAAATCATCATCGAAAGACCCAATTCTTGACATAAAACAGTTAACACGGAATGACAAGGACAAAGATGACTTCTAGGAAAAGAAGATCGTAGACTTGCTCTTTTTTAACCTTTTTTACCGTTAAATTGACGCTGTCTTTTCACTGAACAACTCTGGACTCCATTGAGTCGAAGTTGTGGAACAACTCGTTATAGGGGTTATCTCCCCTTAATCCTCAAAATTGACCTTGTTTGTAATTTTTGGACTATATCTTGAAAACCATATATATTGCTAGAGGAAAAGTTAGCATTGCAAAAATGTTAAGCTCATTGAGATCTACAACAATTACCTCAGGGTCAAATTTTCAGATCAACTGTTTAAGAGTTATTCCCTTTTAACTGTTTTTCTATCAATTTTTACTGATTTTAAAAAAATCTTCTTCTCTGAAACCACTGAAGGGATTGCTTTGAAACTTTGTACACCTGATATTTAGGATGTACTCTATCAAGTGAAATTAGTGCGCGCCAACCAACCATTATGGCCCCTGTTGCTAAAAATAGAACAGGGGTTAAGACCATTGTTTTTGACCCCATACCACCTGGTATTACGGTATACCATGTCTACCGAACAGCAAAACCCCACATAACCTAATATCTATTGAATAGGAAAACCTCGGTTGCATCGGGTGTTTTGGCTTATATCTTACAAATTATAAGAGATAGAGAAAATCTGAAGCAACATTCCTGTGTTAGCATCAAAAGCTATACAAAACTCTCCATAGAGTCGAAGTTGTTGGACGACTCCTTGTTGGAGTTTTTTTTCCATTAATCGTCAAAATTGACCATTTTCGCAGTTGAACTTTATCTTAAAAACCATAAGATTTAGAGGAAAAGTTAGCATTGCAAAATTTTTCAGCAAATTTCGATCTTCAAAATTGATTCAGGGTCAAAATTATCAGATCAACCGTTTAAGAACTATCACCCTTTTAACTTGTTTGGTTTTTCAAATGGAAAACTTTGTAATTTAGTATTCTTGATCTTGAGGGTGTTATCGTAACTTGTTTCTTAAATCTTACTTACATGTACCAAGTACGTGTAGACCATGTTTTGCACTATGTAATTATAAGCGACTTTAGCAAAAGAGATCAGGTGAGTAATTCAGGCTCCTGGGAGCCTATTGTTTGCAAACGCAAGACGACGAGTCGCAACCGCTAGTCATGTGAAATATCGCTGCTGGTTTCTATAGCAGATGTTTGTCATCTACATTTTAACCACATTTCATAATCGTCTTTGTATTCCCTACAAGCTCTTGTATAACAAATCAGTGGTGATATTAAGTCGTGATAAAATAGAGCGAACGAAATGGTTCTACACAAGAAAGGAAAGTTGACAATTGGAAAGTTAGATATTATGTTTGTTAAAGAGCTTTGTACAAACTATTTCTTGTGTGTCGATTTCGAGATATAGAGCCAAATATGAAGCGTCTCTAACTTTATTATTTTTAGTGTGTGGCCTCCCAAAAGACCCTGGAACATGCAATGGCTCATTTAGAAGATACTTTTATGATCCACAAATAAGAAGATGCAGACCATTTATATACGGAGGATGTGGCGGAAATAAAAACAATTTCAAGAACGCCAGAAAATGCAGGAGGCAATGCAGAAAGTATAGTATGTATTTCTACATTCTAATTTTAAATGGTATTAATTGTAAGTGTACAGAAAGGACCAATGTATTTTTATTTTCTTAAAAAGCCTCGTTAAACATTGAAGCTGGTGATTTTATTTGTTATAAATAATTTTCTCGATCAGTCTGTTCTGTTAAGAACGCCGTTTTGTTAAAATCGCAATGATATCGAAAAATAACATATTTCTCGATATGAATAAATCTGGCTGGGGTGCTTTTACTCAAGATCTCATTTGTTTATTTTTTCATCTTCTGCTTCCTGTATATTTTTATTGCTTTTTTTCTATTTTTTACACTAGGGCCACCACCACAACCACGTACTACAACAATTGGACCCCCAGGAAGTATATATAGTTAAGAGGCTGTCCAAGCAAAACTCAGGCAATAGCTGGCACATGACAAATTTTGTTTTTAAAAAAAAATCATTGATTTCACATCAGGTTAACATCCATTCCCCCAAAAAATGCAGATTTGTGGTTTATTGAAGTGATAACTTAGATATAATTTTCATAGAATGCATTGAAAATATGCAGAAAAGGGGAGATAACTCTTGCATATTTGCAAAATTTGGTTGCTTTGTTCATGAACTTTAAGGCTTAATCACAAGTCATCCATGTTGTTTCCAAAGGAATCCTGGAGATTTTTGTTTTACATATGAGTCCAACAAGACATTAAAACAATAAATTTGCTGGGACAAAATTCTTCATGTGCCAGCTTCTGAAGGATTTTGCCTGACTTCTACATGGACAGCCTCTTAAAACATAACCGATTCTTTAAAGCAAGCGTTTATGGGTTTTTCATTATATTTTCATTTGCTTTACATTCAAAATGATATATAATATACGACGGCTTATTCGTGCCAAACAACAAAAAGAGTTTGTACGGTTTATTGATTCATTTGTATTCCACTGCTGGTGGAGCTTTAATTCCCCGAGGTTAGCCCGCTCCAGCACCAACACTTTTGAGTTGGAGAAAACATCAAAGCTTTAAATTATCCGTCTAAATTTCAAAATGGTCTAAACCCTAAGGTTGTTCCTACCCCAGACATTGGTTGAATATCTTAGTAATAATTTGGTTCCCCAGTTTGGTATTTTTGGTTATACTGTTCTATGCTCTTCATATTCATACAGCGTTTGGCATTTTCAATATTTTTGGTAGAGCGCCTCTTAAAAGTCTTGAATAGACGAATCGCGCGTCAGGCGTAGCAAAATTTATTGTCTGGAATTTTGTTGTCATTTGTATTTGTACGATTTATTAATACGTTAGAACGATTTATTAATTCATTTGTACGATTCATTAATCCGTTATAACGGTTTATTAAATCGTTTTATTAAATCGTTTAAACGGTTTATTAATTCTTTTGTACGATTTATTAAATTGTTCGAATTAATAAACTATTCAAACGATTTAATATTAAACCATTCTAACAGATTAATAAATCGTACAAACGATTTAATAAACCGTTCTAACGGATTAATAAATCGTACAAAAGAATTAATAAACCGTTCTGACGATTTAATAAACCGTTCTTACGGATTAACAAATCGTACAAACGAAATGAATTTCTTTTTTCTTTTTGTTGTTTAGCACGAGCAAGCCGTCGTAATAATAAATGCATATTATTAGCGGATCAAATAATTTAACAGTATACTAATACAGCTAGTGAATTCAGAATGAGAACCAAATGCTTACATTATCTATGTTAATCCGTCGATACTTCTTTGTATGAATATGCCTGTAATAAGCCATGACAATTCCGATAGAGTTTCTCAGTAGGCTGGGAGCTGTTTTCGTGATAATTCCAGCCTCGTTCATTAGTGCCGGTTGACCAGAAATGTCTTGAGAAATTTTGCAACCGAAAAAAATGAAAATATACATTTGCCGTTTCTTTTAACGTCGCCCTATTAGATCGTAATCTTTTGCGCCAAATTCTTTGAATAAAAGAATAATCACAAAGATTCATAGAAAGAAGAAAAATAAACAAACACACGCACACACCCTCACACACACATTTACATATACATAAGGCATGGATTTTTTTCTGTTATTCAAAATGGAACGATAAATATGACTTTGCTTGTTAATATATTCCTTCACAATTATACATTACCTTCTTAACTGGGGTCAATTTCTGTTGTAGGCTGTCCAAATAATGGCGTCCCGCATCCTTATAGACACTGTGGGACTCAAATCGGCTGTCCTCGAGGATATAACTGTCCCACTGGTATACCTGGGGGCCCATGCTGTCCGGTTATACATGGTGAATATACAATAATAATGTATAAGATAATAAAATGTGGATTGACTCCGAGCGCCTTATATGGAAAATAACTGAAGCGACAAGATTTGTAACTGAAATTTGTCCAGTTATTTATATTAAAGTCAACTAGATAAGACTTCAAACAAGCAAAAATATGCAAATTGCTGTAATTTTTTTACTTCATATAATAGCGCAATTGAAAATTGTGTGTTTTTTTAAGGACTTTCACTCCTTCCCGAGACTATTTGTACATTAACTGAAAAGAATGCTAGAATTATAAATTAAGATACTATATCTTTTATACAAACTATTGTCCAATGGAAAAAGAGGGGTTTGACTCAACAATTTTACGCAGAGAAAATGAATGACCTGGACTTGATAAAAAAATAACAATAAACTATAATATATTTTTTTGATAAGTTCCAATTTTAACATAAATATTACCTTTTAATAATTTTTATAGAATTTTGCGTACTAAATCAAAGGAAGACTTTTATTTTTTATTTTTTCATTAATATCTCGAAAAAAATGAAGAGCTTTAGTAAAGGGATTTTCTTCATATTATGTAGTTGGATTTTGGTGTCTCTTTAGCATTTTTCCTTATACATATATGTATGAAGCAAAGAGGCACTAATGGGCAATCAAGTGTCAAAAGTCCGAAATGGCAATGGCGGAACCGGTAAACACGAACAAAAACAGCACGAAGAAACACAAAACACAAAATCAACCAAACGGAAATAAAAAAACGCGAACTCAATTCTTGACAAGATTGAACCCAGGGTGTCCGGGAGAGTAAACGGTTCCTGCCTGCTTTAGCACACCCGTCGTGTCGCTAATTTTCCCATTCAGTGTACATTCTTAATAAAGATATTGAAACTTTGCTATTTTTAAAAGCCAATGGCGCTTTTAAATTAACGGTGACCTCTCTTTTAATTTGATATTTTAATGTTTCCATAAAGGTCTATCAATGAACAAAAAGGGAAAAAATCTATAGTAGAGTTTTAATGCCCCCGAGACACCTTTTAAATAGTCTTTCCTTTTTTAGAGTGTTCTTATGGAGTCGCACATCCAATCTATAAATGTAATAGATGTCCAAGAGGATATCAATGTGCTGGACCTGTCGGGTCAGACTGTTGTCCAATCAAACCAAGTAAGAACATCTCGGTAGCTTTTATTTCTATTCATGTGATTGTGGCATTGACAGTCCCTGGGGATAAATACAGGATTTACATCTATGAATGTTATCACATTAGAAGTCAATAATGGGCACATCAC
Organism: Arcuatula senhousia; assembly: GCA_963971305.1. Classification (NCBI taxonomy): domain Eukaryota; kingdom Metazoa; phylum Mollusca; class Bivalvia; order Mytilida; family Mytilidae; genus Arcuatula; species Arcuatula senhousia. The sequence goes on from OZ020305.1 coordinate 14,523,186, forward strand.
TTTCAGTTGTGAAACCTCTTTTTCATAATACCCAATTTTTCAAGATAATGTTCGTAGGTACTACGTTTGAGAGTCATGGAACGTGGAACAAACACCTTAAATGCCAGAAACTTTTATTGTTATAGTGCAAACTTTATTTGGCGAAGTACGAAGTTTAAAAACTTGAAGGACTTGCAAATATTTGAACATGTCTAAAACAAACGTGGTGAAGACGTGTAAAAGTCAAGACTTTTTAAAGGGATACCAAGAATATATTGATGAAAGAGTGATTGTAGTACAAACGTAAAAGAAAGTGTCAATAACTTAAATGAACTTGGCGCGGACGGCGTGTTATTATCGGAGATTATTGGAAAAGCGACTTTAAAAGTAGCATAACTACAAGTAAAGTTTTCGTTAGAAGAATAAAAAAACGTTGGCATTTATGTCAAGTATGATATTTATATAACGAATATAAGCTTATATAACATTCTAAAACATTTTTTCCTCAAAAATATTGTTTTTCTTCAAGAAAAATATGTTGACATTTAAATGTAATATCTATGATGAACATATCTCATTTAAGGGAAGTTGTTAGAAGAAAAGAAAATATTGAGATGAGTAATAAGTGTACGCAACACAGCCCACAATCAAGCGGCAATTCAGAACAAAACAATGGACAACCGCCAGCAGCCTTCAACGAGGCCAGTAGACGCTGCTCGCGGTTCTGCAATTGACCCATGGTCTAAATAAAATGCACATAATTCAAATCCAGTCCTGAAATAGTCACAGATAGAACCCCTTTCTTAAAAAAAGGAACAAAAAACATCAAAAAGACAATTACAAACGAAAGCTTGGCTTGGGGCAGGCACATATAATATGTGGCGGGGTTTAACTAGAAGACTTGCAAATTTACCCATTGTTTAAAGTCACGTCTTATTTCGCCATATATCAATTACTGATCTTTAATAACCAAATTCAAAAGTGTTTGATATTTTAATGTTTTAGTAGAGCGCCTCTGATGAGTCTAGAATAGACAAAGCACACGTCAGGAGTAGCAAAATGTATTGCATTAAACTTTGTTGTATTTTTAATTATTTGCTTACAGAATGTCAATATGGAAGCCCTCATCGTTTATATAAATGTGACAATTGTCCACGTGGATATGAATGTGCAGGACTTCCGGGATCAGACTGTTGTCCTATTAAACCAAGTTAGTACAATAAAGGTTTAAGTATAAACTAGTCGAAATACTTTTTGCAATTAAATAATTCTATCATAAAATTACTTCCACATTATTTACAAAATTGGTAACAGTTTTGTCTCTACCAAATTAGTTTTTTTTGTACATGTAAAGTATATTA